>JALIZH010019421.1:0-61514 GCA_030522465.1 Rhipicephalus appendiculatus
AGGCTGCGCGGTGTACCATCATTATGCCCCACCACTCGTTTGAGCCGACACTGCTCGCGCTCTTGGTTCGAATCGCTCGAAATTCGCACACGACATTCATAAACACTTAATGAGCCCCTCACCAAGTTTGGACGTTGCGAGCAGACAAGAGCGCGGTAATTTGGTGAACTCGCTGATGATCGTGTCTAGCCAAGTTTCAACCTGCTTGAAAAAAAGCTTCAAATCGTCTTTTTTTTCAAGATCATGTCCAGGAATTCTGGACATCGACAACTAGCGCCATCGCTTGTGCAGCTGCCGAGTTGCAGCGTCACTCAATGGGAAACCACTTTTAAACATTAATTACAGTTCAACGCCACAATATACACTTAAATCACTCCGTGTATATAATCTGGGCGCCATTATCTCACAATGCAAGCAATTTCGCTTTATTCCCATAAAAATTCTGGGTTCGAGGACCACTTTTATGTGCTATGTAAAACTCCATAGGAGAGAGTTTAGAAATTTATATAAGAACAATGCGCCTTCACCTGCTTAAATCACTGAAATTGCATAATGTCCATGACTCAATGTTTGTATCTGTGAAATTTGGCTGACGTTGACGAAGTTTCTGAGGTTCGACGGGCACTTTTGTAAAAAAGGTGCATTGCAGTGAAACCACCTGATAGGGGGAAAGCGCTTTATAGTGCTTTCCGTTGCCCCAGAATGCGAGAAAATTTCACAGCTTTTTTATATAAGGTTGTTTTTGTTGAAGCTGCTCAACCTAGGCAGGGTATGAATACTATGGAGATCTTAAGTTCATAATTAGCCATGACAAGTATTTGGTTAATTAAAGTAAATAACCAAAAATGAGAATATGGCTTCGCTGTTCAAAGAAAAAGAATGAACAACACACATTGATACTGATATGAATTTTCCTCCATTGAGTATAAGTAATTAAAGGTACTGATGAACATAACAATTTATTTACAACTTATGGGTGAAAGCGGTCAGTATAAATGGACCTACATAATATATACATATTTATAGATCGCACTGCAATATGTACAAGTTATACTAGATCATCGTCGCATGTAAGTAAATAGCAGTAGTGATTGTCAAAGCTAATTTATTTTGGGTATTTTAGTTTAATTAGTATGGATAATTATTAAAAGTTACTATGACCTCCCCAGAACTCACAGCAACTGAGACTTACTCAGCAGTATTAATGCACATTCGCACCCTGTCGATATAAGTAATCACTGGTAATAACGAATTCACCGATTTTAAGCGTAGAATAGAAGGCTTTAACTCACAAGGATCTATATACGGTATTCAATGTATGAAATTGCGATCCGAGACAGGTAACAGCATGGAATTGTTTTTAGTGACAGCTATCGATAATTAGTAATCAGGAATGATTTTCGGTGAAAATCTGTTCAACCTACCTATTAAAGTGTCAAGAGAAGGGTATTTAAGAGGTGATGATTAGACTTTATCAGTGATAGATGTAGGCAATCATGAAGTGCGGGTAGATGGATAATCAGTAAATTATTCGACGATATTATTATAATGTACAGTGTTGGTCAAAAGTTCCCAGGCCGCAGCGACCGGCCGCGGAGCAGCAGCTCGCTACTGTCGGGGCGCTGCCATCGTAATCTCGCCTCGGCGCACGCTGGGGTCGAGCGTGCACGTGGGAGGGGGGGGGGGTGCTTCCCTCTCCCTTTTTTTCTCTCCTTGATAAGAAAGCGAGGAATGGAGTTCATGCGTCATGTTCCCGCACCGTTCGCTCTTCGAATTTTACTATCGCGGAGCGTGCAGCGAGAAGGCAGTGCTCCAGAAAGTGATGCATCATGCTTGCGCCCACATTTCGCTAGACACCGTATACTTGTCTGTATTTTTCGACTGCGTAGAGATGAATATCGCGCCTTTAACTTGCTGTGGACACGCCGTGGCTCTCAGACGTCTGCGCAAATGAATTTACTGCATGTTTACGCGCTCGGGGCCGTAAAGGTATGCTTGTGTCCATTGCGACGTTGTTGTCATGCTGTCATGATTGGGTTTCGAGCCTCTTCAAAGGCAACGCCAATGAATGCGCTGATGGGGCACCCGCAGTGTTACGGTACACTTTTCAAATTTGTTCGGGGCGCTTCTGTGCAGTATTTCCCACCTAAAAAAGCTCACTTTCGTCACACCTGTCCATCTGTGCCGTGCTCATGAGGAAACGTAGAAGTGGACTCATGCTCCATAATGCCAGAAAATAAACGCCTCACGCATAGGCGTGCACAGGATTTTCCATAGTGGGGGGGTTGGGGGCAGTCTGTGTTGCAGTGCCCCCCCCCCCCCCCCCCCCGGTCGCCGAGTCCGAAGAAACCAACGACAAAGAAATTAAAGAGTAGCGATGACGTGCATCTCAAAAAAGGCCTGCCATCGGTCCCCAGCTTTACCGGTTATTTACGGGGTAAACAGCTGTTTCCAACTCACATCAGGGGTGCCTAATTGGTCGCCATTCGCCATAACTTTCAAAACACCATGCGTAGCCATTACCCTGCGCACTAAAACCTGACGTGAAAGGCGACTCAGGAAAGGTAAGGGGCTGAATTTTGCGTGCCCTTTAAATGACTGTGCTTGGGGGGGGGGGGGGGGGTGCAGCCGCCTACCCTGCCCCCCTTCGCGAGCACGCCTATGGCCTCACGTATAATAAGAATTTCATGAAGCGCCGTCATATGTCCAATTAGTGCGTTGAGACTAAGCGCGCTTTTCTTCAATTTGTTGCCTCGATTTTAAATTGCCTGCTGCCCGTGTGAAGCGCAGAGTTATTCGTTGTCGGAGGGGACTGAGAAGTGAGTAGGTGGGCTTTGAATGTATACCTCAGACCTGCATCCGCGATCGGTGCTGCTACTCGCTCTGTCGAACGACGCCTTCTTGTTGGAGGCGCTGGTCGAACTCTCGGCGATCAAGACTGTCACGCTTCGCTCGAGTCAAGGAGGGAATTATTTGGTGCCGCCGCTGCTATTCTTGCGATATAACGAACTACTGGACAGCAGATGGTAATCGTAGACGTGGTGTAGGTTGAAGAGACTTACTGTCATTGTGGAGAAACACACTCGTGTTGTGCAGAAAATTAAGAACGACGGTGGAGGCAGCCGGATGGCCCGTATGCGCTAGATTAATCCACAAGCAGGTCCATATATTTAGGCTATGTGCTTATCACGATGTTCTTGTGAGCCACGGAATGGCAACGGATAGCTTCTGAATGGAAAATCTAAAACGCGTGGGAATGCATGGCTGGCAGGTAGCCGTTTCGTTATGTAATCCGTGTAGCGTTTCACTTCGTCTTCTGCATGAGATCAATGTCTCGGCGGACGACTATTTTGCGTGGCGTCGAACGTAGCTGAAGGCGGAGTGTAACACATGGAATGAGTGTAACGCGATAGGCTGCGAAATAATCTATCTTGTCGAATCACCGCACGGCCAGTTGTCCCATGCAACAATTGTTTTTGGTTGTATCATAAGTGTTCATAACTTTTAACTTGCGTGTATTGCTCGGAGAAGCTCCTCGAAAGCTTCATGCGCTGCGAGAAAAAAAGAAGCTAATCAATTGGAGTTTATTTACCTATGAAATAGACGAGCACTTCTAATTGCAGGGTAGGATGACGGCGATTCATCGACAACTCGAAGCACATGGACACAAGTAGTGCAAATGAGAATTACTTGTGTCCATGTGCTTCGAGTTGTCGATGAATTCGCTCTCGCGCTGCCAATTGCTAGCTTCCTGGTTTGCTCAATTGGTAAAGCGACCGCCCCGGAAAGGCGTTGGTCCCGGGTTCGAACCCCGGACCAGGACGAATTTTTCTGCAACTAAGAAGCTTTTCTTTCTGAGAAATCCGTATAGATTTTCTTGTGGCTTCGCGCTACAAACGGGTGGTTGTCTATTTTCCCTTTCTTAAAATCGGATGTATTATTCGAAGGTCACAGGTTCGGTCCCTGCCCACGGCAAGGTATCTTTTCATCCACTTTTCTTTCTTCACATTTGCGTTACATTTATTACTAGTAACATCCCAGATATTTTCCTTGGCATTATTCGAGATGGTAGAGGCCCGTGTACTGTGCGATGTCAGTGCACGTTAAAGAACACCAGATGGTCAAAATTTCCGGAGCCCTCCACCACGGCGTCTCTCATAATCATATCGTGGTTTTGGGACGTAAAACCCCAGATATTATTATTATATTCCTTGGCATTATTGTCTGTTAGCTCCCAATAATATTGTGTCTAACAAGGAAAAACGAGCCCTTAAAAAGGGCCCCTCACCAGGTGACATAACGAATTTTAGTTAGACACTGGAAGTGGTTGCGCGCCCTATAAAGAGCATTATGCCAGAATAATTTTTTTTAATCGGTCTGTTAGAAGCTGAGAAACCGATGTTTTGACGCGGTTCGAAACTATGATGCGAGGAGGCGAGCTTGAAAACCTCGGCGCTCGCCCCGTGTAGCCTTCGCAAGCCAAATCCCTTCCCAGCCCCCCTTCGGCACGTGAGCGGGAGGATCACATGACGCATACGCATAAACACGTCCTGCGCACACAATGTCACGAGCGCACCACGTGATCGAACCAGCCCTATAGCCGCCGAGACGCAAGCGGTAGGGTAAGGTGGGGAAAAATGAGACAAAAATTTGAAAATAGTGAATATTTATTTTTATTTCACTCTTTACCCTTAAACGGCAATGCAGAGACTTTCGTTTGGGTACAAGGTATGTGCTAAATAAATATGACCATGTTGCCACTGTTAAAAAGTTTATTTTAAAAAGAAATAAAAAATGCACCAGATGTCTCATTTTGCCCCAACCTGCGGGGCAAAACGAGACAGTGTGAAAAAAAATTAACCCTTCAGCTTTTGCAGTAGAAGCACTTGAAATTAAACTCCGTGGGCCCTCACGCAGCCTTCATGACCCCAGTCCTTGAACTCAACGCATTGAATCCAGACAGAGTTCGGTGCTGTTTTGCTCCGAAACTCCTTGCAGATCAAACACCACCAGTCTTTCTTTGTGCTATTGTTGTATTTTGTTGAAAGCTTGCACTTCATTGGATTATTCAACGATTGCACGCTAGATATAATCTGACGCATCCTCTTCGCCTCCTTTTGCCGTTTTGGTGCAGAACTGCACGGGCGCTTCGTGGCTTTCAGCTTCGTCAGCCGGGCTTCGTGAGGAGATGAATTTAAAACTGTGCTAGATTCGAATTTTCTAGAACAAATTTGGTATTGAAGGAAAACGCGATGGCGAGACGTGTTTGTAAACGGCTTGACTTGGAGATTTTCCGCGTTCCCCAAGGATGCTCTCAAGAGGCGTTCGCCTCTTGAGAGCATCCTTGGGAACGCGGAAAAATCTCGATGCAGCACGAATGGAGTGGGTGTCCTGAACAGCAATCAGTGCTTTTTCTCGTCGTTTTCCTCCCAGGAAGCTCTATATGATATTCTCTTGTGCGTCCGAACCTTCCTAAACAATAAAATATACTATATAATGAGTGTAAGTAAATGGTTCACTTAATGAGACACTCTCTAAGGCAATTCAATGCCTTTTTGTCGCGTTTTGCCCCCCCCTCACATGCCAAAATTAAAAAAAAATTCCGCTTTGGCCCCGCGCACCAAGTGAACTGAAATTTCGGTGGTATGCAGCTAGTAGTATATAGAAACAATATAAATACTTACGTTGTTGTACTGACGCCAGAGTAGCTTCATACACGAATCCGAAAATTTGGCCGAGAAGAATTTCGCCTTTTTTTTACGGGTCACGAACAGACTGACACCAGCCACGTAATTTTTCCCACGCGAACGCTGTGAGCAATCATCAACTTTTACACACAAAAAGGTGGACAACTACCAGCACCTCTCGCTGAAATATAGAAACAAAGAAAAGTGCTTTCTGTATTTGCTATAGAGGTCGGCAAAGCCAAAATGTCGCGTTTTGCCCCGTGTCTCATTTTGCCCCGCCTTACCCTACTGTGGCGGCGTTCTATGCGCTTCGTCTATGCAAGCTATGCCGAATGCGCCTCGCCGATCACTTGGCTTTCAACCTATTACTGAGCATGAAATCTGCGACATTTGTACGGACGCGAGACAAGCGGTGCGCCGCATGAACATGACGCGGGAGGATAAATGAGCCTTATGAGCTCTGGAACGCGATAGAAAATTAGTTTCGTTGTAAGGGTGGCATCTGCACGATGCGCTAAGCGCGAGAACACGAACGCATGCGGAACGGAGGTGCATTAGTCTCGCATCTCGCTACGATTCGCAGAAAAAATGAAACAAGAAAACGCACACGTTCTGTTTGTGTGTTTTATTACTGCTCTCAAGTTTTATTCGTCTATTCAAGCTACAAATTGCATAAACTACACTTCGTGTCAAATAATTATCGCGGTGTCACGTGCTAGTGCTGGCGACGTCAAAGCACAGTCGTCTACATGGAGGAGCGATGTCACAGCACCACCGTCTACGTAGGGCTACTCCACCGTGTACGTCATCCCCTCATTCTCTGGGCGCGCGCCCGCGAGAAGAAGGGCAGGGAGCGTTCAGCTTGAAAGTTGACCTATTTCCGCGGCGCGTTGCGTTGCAAATTTTGGCAGACGTGATTGTGAACGCCCAGCGTACGCATTCCACTCGTCAGCTCAAAATTGTGAAACCTGGTGAGGGGCCCTCTAAAATGTCCACTCCTTTCCTGCATGCATAGCGAGGGTCTCGTTCTGGCAGACTGGATGCCTTCAGGTAGTATGCGAGGGAATATTGTTCAGCTGCCAGCTCGTAGTAAGATCATGTGCTACGTGACGCCAACAGGCAGAAAAATACTGTTCCACACTCGACGTCATGGCTACTAGCGGTGCTGACTAACACTCCCAGGTTTAAATGCACATATAAAGTGGACGGAGGGATGACCGCCGCCGTAGCTCAGTTGGTAGAGCATCGGACGCGTTATTCGAAGGTCGCAGGTTCGGTCCCCGAGAGCGGCAATTTATCTTTTCATCCACTTTTCATTCTTCACATTTACATTATAATTACCACTAATAACATCCCCTATACTTTCCCCGCGGCATCATTTTTTGTTAGTTCTCATTCATTTGAAACTAAGGCAGTATTGTTTCCATCGCGGAGAAAGCCGAGATGGTGCCTTGTTCAGCTAAATCACGTAGAGCAACAGCTAGTTCATCAATGAAGAAATGCGGAATTTCTGCTGGAGAACACATGTCAGTAGAACATGTCAGCCATACGATATGAATAAAATCTTTGTTTCAACGTAAAATTTCTTAAGATTGGCGTACACCTATCAACGAGCTTCTTTATAGCACGCGATTAACCAATTAAAAGAACATTAAGTGCGTTTGAGCTTCGCCTTGAAGAGGAGAAAGCGCAATCGAGCCCCGTTCGCATCGCCTTCTGAATTGCCAGCCTCGCTTAACTTCTCGGCGCTCACCACGACCCTGCCGGAAAGAAAAGTACGTCTGTACTGGTAATATTTACTGTTTCAAACTATCCTGCAATGCCTACTGTAAGTACAGCATACAAAATGCCCTCTATATAAGCCATAAGTCTTTCTTTTGCGATCCTTAAGCCTACAAGCGCGAATGCGCGGCTGCACACTTTGTTGATACTGTTGCTGATAATGATGATTACTCATGCCTGTGCACTTGGGAATTGGTCGGTTTTAAAGCAACAAACTTAATGTTCAATTAAAATGTCTGACGCTGGTACGATTCTACGCTTCTGCCACGCAATATTACATGTGTTAAGGGGGGCTCCTGGCACTACATTATTATAGTTTTCTTTCTCGAAACAGTTTCGAGCACCGGCGTGGCTGAATTGTAGAACCCCTGTTTTCCATGCAGAAGTCCTGGGTTCGATTTCCGCTCGAGCCGAATATTCATATTGTTTATTTATTTGCATCTATCTCGAATTTTCGCCCTCGGGCAACGCTTATTTTTCGCTCATGACGAACGACGTCAACACCAGCGCCGACACCGGATTTTCTGCAAAACGGGCTCTTTGACGCTGTCGCGTTAGAACAGATCGCTCTTTTGTGGAATACCTAGCCACCAATGAAATCATGCGCTCCTCCAAAAACGTGTGGTTGGTGTAATAACTACAGCATCATGCCTCGTTCACATCAGTGACGCCTCTGATAAGACAAGTACTCACTTTTTCAAAGCAAGATTGTGGTTCATTGGTGAATAATAATAATAATAATAATAATAATAATAATAATAATAATAATAATAATAATAATAATAATAATAATAATAATAATAATAATAATAATAATAATAATAATAATAATAATAATAATAATAATAATAATAATAATAAATCATTTATTTAATGTGCCCGGGAACAACCATAAGGTCTTAGTGCAGGCGCATGCAGAAATAAAAAAAAATAACACAATACAGACAGCCTTCAGAAAAAGACATCAAATAAAAAGAGCGGAAACGCAGAGACAAAAATAAATCAACGCAAAGGGGGGAACAACAAAAAGGCAACACGAGAATCATCGAATGGGAGTGAAAAATAATGTGGAATACACACAACTATGCAGAAGGCTTCCTGAAAGACGGAAAAAGGAAAAATTTGTATAATGTGCAAAACTATGTTAAGACAGCGCAAAGCTCGGATCAAAACAATGACTGTGGACAATGAAAAACATCAAAATCAAGAAAGTTGACATTATAGAGACTTCGTATTCTCTGAACGGTAGAGTGTTGGAAGAAGCTGGCAGGTACATGAAATGGTCGATTCTCCCTGGTTAACTTACAAGGAATTCGAAAATTAATGCAACTGAGAAGTAAAGGGCAGGGTATCATACCGTGAACTAGCTTGTAAAGAAATAACAGGTCAGCGCGATTTCGTTGGCAGTAAAGTGATGGCAATGATAATAATCCAGCAGTGTTAGAACAAGATCCAGAGTCATTTCTAGCAAAACGATGGTTGTAAATGCTTGGGAATTTTTTCTGGACTCGCTCAATGGCGTTACTGCTCGATTTAGTAATTCTATTCCAGATCACACATGCATACTCAAGTTGAGGAAGGCATATTGCAGTGTATAATTTGTGGAAGGCTGTAGGAGAACTGAATTCACGAGAGATTCTGCAAACACAGCCGAGAGAACGATGGCCGTGCATGGCAGCACGTTTAGTGTGAGGAGAAAAATTTAACGTGCTATCAAAAACAACACCAAGATCACTGATCTCATAAACCTTACATAACGAAACGGTATTCAGACAGAGCATGGAAAAGACATGATAGATGTTTTGCGCGATATACTCGTGAATTTGGTCTTTGAAGTATTCAGGGAAAGGTTGGAGAACACATAATAATAATAATAATAATAATAATAATAATAATAATAATAATAATAATAATAATAATAATAATAATAATAATAATAATAATAATAATAATAATAATAATAATAATAATAATAATAATAATAAGTGGGTGACCCTCTCCAGTGACATCGCGGGTCTGTGTCTACCGCGCATTGCCCGAGGGCGCCGCTCGCTCGCTCTCAAGGTCAATTGATTTGAGCCGTTGATCAAGCTACCGGCCAACCCCTACGCCAGCGTTCAATAAACACCTTTACAACAACAACAACAAGAACAACAACAACAACAACAGCAGCAGCAGTAATAATAATAAGTTATAAGGATAATACATTATTATTATTATTATTATTATTATTATTATTATTATTATTATTATTATTATTATTATTATTATTATTATTATTTTCTCAACCGCAAATTTTCTTTTAAAAAATGAGCACTTGTCTTATTAGAGTCGTCACGAATGTGAACAAGGCATGGTATACTATAGATATTGCACCAACCACGCGTTTTTGGAGCCACTTGTGATTTCATTGGTGGCTAAGTATTCCACAAAAGAGCGATCTGTTTTAACTTGATCGCGTTAAACAGCTCGTTTTGAAGAGAATCCGGTGTCGGAGCTGGTGTCGGCGTCTTTCGTTGTAAGCCAAAAATAAGCGTTGTCTGTGGGCAAAAATAAATAAACAATATGAACATTCGGCTCATACGGAAGTTGAACCCAGGACTTCTGCATGGAAAACAGGTTTTCTACAACATGGACATGACTGTGCTTGAAACTGTTTCGAAAAGAAAAACCTATAATAATGTCATGTAGTGTGAGGTGCCCCCCTTAACACATGTAATATTCCATGGCAGAAGCGTAGAATAGCACCAGCGTCACACATCTGAATTGCACAATGAGTGGTTGCTTTAAATACTTATCAATAAGCGCGTCATGCAAGTATTAAATAGGTACAGGCGAGTGACCTTTTAAGAAACATTACCATATAAAAATGTAAGCACGCTGTTCCTGAGCAAGACGAGCAAAGAAACAATGACACAAGTAGCGGCAAGGAAACCAGACGAGCGCTAACTTCAAACTCGCTTGTACGCGTTCCTCGTTCTAAATAAAATGGGCCGAAATAGCCGGGTCAAAAACCAAGACCTGACGCCATTGTGCAGACCGCAGATCCAGCGAAACAAAGAGGTGGTTTTACGGTCGTGTACATCCAAATTTTATCAAGTGTTTTACGCCCCAAAAGCACGTTATGATTATGAAGGACGCCATTGTGGAGGACTCCGGAAATTTCGACCAGCTGATGTTCTTTAACGTGCACTGACATCGCACAGTATGCAGTATATCTAGCATTTCACCTCTATTGAAATGCGACCGCCGCTTCCGGGATCGAACACGCGGCTTCCGGGTCAGAACCCGAGCACTGTAATCGCTATACCACCGCGGTGGGTGGTCGGATACCTGAATATAATTGGTTTCATTACGCTTTCACGAACAGTTAGCAAAGAGGCGCCGACGAGCTGTATAGCATGTCATGTGCATAATGAAATACGTTATTTCGGACGTCTTTTATTATGTGCTCTAGAAACGTAAAGAGCGTTGTTTAAATGAAAGCGCCGTATTTAGAATGCTTAAATTCAGAAGGTCATTGAGCAATCTCGTCCCTGTAATCAATCTCGGCCTTTATTTTAGCTCCTTTTTGATCCCTGAAAAAGATTGTCACTGGCAGTGAATATCGCACGGCCTGTTTCCTTCACTCTATAGCGCAAAAAAAAAAAAAAAGACCATTTGTAAAGTGACGCCAACAAACATTAGGGACGTCGAGTCTCTGCATATCCTCAAACCGTCATTACCATATCGTAGGCTGGTATTATTGTCTTGAAATTAGCTTTCTAAGATCACGAAAACGGCAGCGACAAAAGGACGTCCTTAGTTTCTAAAAAAACCCGTGGGGACCGACAACAATACAATCGGACGAAATATGTTGAAAATGACGACAGGATGGGCAGCACGCCCTTTTCAAGCAAAGACAAGTGACTTGTGTGCACGCATTCGTTGCAATATAACCATATCTCTATGATATAACTGCCGATTCACGATCGAGCAGCCAGCCGACCGCTCGTCGTACGCCTTGCGCTTATCAGTCCGCGATCACGGTTCGCTCTCGGTGGCGATAGTCGATATCGTGCTGCCTTTTTTTCATGTGTATTGTCGTTTTGTCTGCCGCGCGGCATGCGTCATCGCGCCAATTTTGAAAGTTGAAGGTCCGTACGCCACGTGGTGTGAAAAACGGTGAACTAAAAGCGATGTCCCGAATTCCTGGGTATGATCGCGATTCCTGCCCGAAAAGGAAGGCCACAAATTTCTTCAACTTGGTTGGCCTGCAATGTCAACGATTGTACCACGTGGCTTCGGTAAGCCAATGCAGAACGCTCAAAATAACCCATGTAAATGTGTCGTTTAGCAAAAAGAAGAAGAGAGAGAGAAGTATGCTTGACATGGTCTCCGACTGCGGTGGTTCCTCCTCATTGAGACAACTCCTCTTCGATAAAATTTATTGCCCAGGATAAAATTTTCTATGTCTTTTACATTGTATCATACAATATGCACCCGGTATGCCTGTTCCTGGTGCGGGCATCCTGTCTCGCTTTCTGTCGTGAAAAATGCAGGGGCAGGAGTGCGTTGGCGGGGAGAAACAGGGTGTCTACCAACCGGGAAAACAGTGAATTCTGAACGCAGTCCAGGTGTCTGAAAAAACTCGGCGAAGGCTCTGGAAACTTGTGCCTCCCTTATAGAAGATTAGATATACCGTACTTTCCGTATACTGAGTTCTGCGCTGCACTGCGCCCCCGCGATCACGCTGCTCCTAATGGCACCGAGGTCACTTCTCACTTCATTGTAAGTGGTAATGTTGACGCAGAAAGGCACTGTTCTGGTATATATTACTGTCGAACAAGGCATTCAATCAGTAGTGTATTTCGCATCGTAATGACAAATTTACTTTAGTAAGCTTCTTTGAAACTGTAATGTGGTGAAACACTGACAGTGGAAATGATTGCTATGCATTGCAGCGCACTACGTGGGCCCCGTCGGTTTTGCATCGAATTTCCGATGTACGGGAGTATTCCAGGACTGCCATCCCGTGAATACAAAAACTTCCCTCCCAGACAGCAGCAATTTCCCTTTTTCTACCAAATTTCCCTCACCTATGCATAAAATAGTCAAAATTATTCATGATTCCTAGTGTCACCGGCACTTCTGTTGTTTAAGCATTATTTGTACAGACAAGTATTTGTTCAACATAATTTGAGTGCATTATTTGAACATTAGTGAAGTAATGATCAGTATGTAGCAGTACTGAATCACTCTTCGTAATAGGTGCCAGCTTACGCCACCTTGGTCAGAAGTTTGAACATTTACACTATCGGCTGTATACTCAGCTTTCCCGCCTTTGGTAATGAACACGGAGTTTGCACTCATGGAGAAGCTGCACAATCAAACCGTCAACTTTAGTGCATTATTGGTACGTCAGCATTAGTGCGTCAGATAATCATTGCTCACTGATCTGAGCTAACGCGGCGCTGCACTTGCCTAATGGCCGATAAGAGATTCGTCAGTGAAAGCGGCCGTCGCACTTTTCGCCAATACAGATGGTATTGCCGTATTTCCCGTGCTGTAAGTCAGCGGTGCTAGCTATAAAGCGTTCAATATCGAGGCTAAGGGTAAGCGTTAAATGCGAGTGTTTAGGGACTTATCGTGTGACTTTCGTGTGTATTTAGTGACTTAACGTGGGGTAATCGTGTGCATTTCACAGCGCAACACAACGAGCGATCACACGCCTACCCACGCAGTGGGATCACGGGGGTGCCTCTAAATGTTCTGAAAACCAACGACCGCGATCAATACACGACATTATTATGGAAATTAAAAAAAAAGAGTAATAGTATTCATTTAAGCGCAAAAGGTCGCCATGAAAATGTCGAGAAATAATGAAAATAAATGAAATGAAATGTCGAGATTTGGAAACTTTGAAATGAGTATAAACATGCTAAATTTCCCTCGAAATGGCAAAATTTCATTTTTTTCCCACACGGGCCTAAAAATTACCTTAATCTGGGAAATTTCCCTTAAATTGGTCGCCCTGGAGTATCTGATAGCCTTCATATTCGTTATATACGGGCTTGAATGTAAGTGCATTTATAGGGAGCGAAATATGCAGTGATATTGTATTGAGTGCTTTTTGCACGTTTGCTTAGCGGACAACTCTGTCGATGAAGCCACTAAGTGGAAGAACTTCGTATACGCGTCTCTTAGCGCGTTCTTTACTGACTTATTTTTAAGCAAGGGCAGTTCTGCATTAGACGAATCTAAAACATTGCAAGCTGAAGCATTTTAAGTTAAAACAATGCAGCAGTGTTTCTGATATAGCGCAGATATTTTCATTTAACGAAGGGACAGTTTCCTTGCGATGAAAATGGTGCTAACGAAAAGAACAGATATCTTGCGAACTTGTTCCCAAGAAAGAGCAACTTAATGGCTCTCGTATTTCTGCGTACCTTTATCGGTTTTTTTTCGGGGGCCCCTGCGACCTCCGATGCGGACTTTGCTTTTCGCAGAAACAGAGACAGGAGCCTTGAGTTACGGTGCTATAAGGAACACAATGACAATCTGTTGCGCCGACCGCGCTTGGACATTTACCGCACTGCGCTGTGGAGCCATCTGGCCCAGTTTATCGTCGAAATTCTTCTCTAAGAAAGTACTTTAAAGATTCACTCTGTACAAGTACTTTCTTACCCCTTCGTAATCCTTATCCCTCGTGCATTCGTAAGCCTTATTCCTTCGTAATCCAGACCACAAAAGTAAGCTAAACCAACGTTCGAGAGCATGATACCGTTTTTCGCCAGATGCACGTAGTTCGTTCTGCAATAAAACCTCGTGTACACGCGTTTCTTAGCGCGTTCTTTACTGACTTAGTTTAAGCGAGTGCAGTCGTACTGCTGGAATGTTTTTAAGGTTTAGCGAGGCAGACAGAGCAGGTGGATTTTCAAAAATTGTTTTTGATCAAATATTAATGAGAACACTTAGAATTATATTGCGCTTGTGAGCGTTAAAGTGTCATTCACCGAGCGACACCTTTAAGCGAGTACGGTTACGGCGGCGTATCAGCGAATGATTTTGCCCGCTACGCGGCTCCGTGGCTGTACATTGCTTCAAACGATTGCAAATCCCTGGGAGTTACGTCTGAGATATGCTGTCCCATATAGAATGGCCGGTTACCAGCGGCGAGAGAAATTTCGCGTCATTGTTTCGCGTTCCGAAGCGCTCCAGACAATGGGCGTGGCGACCTCTGAACAGAGTACGAGGAGCTACAGTAGCTGGTACCTTGGGCATGAGGCTGATGTCCATCTGGGAGACCCTCTGCCTCTCGGCCTTGACGTCGGCGTCCTCCTTCTCGGGCAGGTCGGAGTTGGGCGTGATGTCGATGATGCGTCGCGTGATCCAGAAGGCGTCCGCCATGCGTCCCCCGGCCTTGCCGATGTCGGCCATGCGCAGCAGGAAGTAGTAGGCCAGCGTGTGGATGACGCACGCCACGTACGTCACCAGGATGTTGCTGTCCCACTCGAAGAACATCCACCGGTCCGCCTCGTAGCCGTTCGAAAGCTTCGTCTCAATTATCACCGACGTCTGCGAAACAACAATGGTTGTTTAAAGACAACAACCATACCTCACACATACACGGCTGCTATTCGTTTTAATGTACTCTGATAATGAGACGCCTGCAGCGAGATGCTGTCGAGCAGTTTCATAAACTCAAAGAGAGTTTAATGTAATGCAAATGAGTTCTGCGGAATCCCGCAAGGTGGCGGAAGGGTTAAGACAGGGAAAATATACAACCGGGTAAGAAAGGGAAAATAGACAAACGGGTGCTACAAACGGGTGGTTGTCTATTTTCCCTGTCTTAACCCTTCTGCCACCTTGCGGGATTCCGCAGAACTCATTTGCATTACTTGTGTCCATGGGCTTCGAGTTCCTTGCGCTGCCAATTGCTAGCTTCCTGGTTAGCTCAAATGGTAGAGCGACCGCCCCGGAAAGGCGTTGGTCCCGGGTTCGAATCCCGGACAAGGACGAATTTTTCGGCAACTAACACGTTTTCTTTCTGAGACATCCGTACGGATTTCCTTGTGGCTTCGTGCTACAAACGGGTGGTTGTCTATTTCCCTTAAAGTTTAAAGTTGAAGACGGTGGTATGTTGGTCCAGTTGGCGCAACGTGTTTTAAATTAATTGTACGAGCAGATAAGCAGCATGAACGAAAGATGTTGACAGGAGAGACACTGAGCGTCTGTCGTGTCAACGCTCTTTCTTCAGTTCCTGCTGTTTCTCCGCTCATACAATTTACAATATCTTCAAAGGTACCATTAAGAGGAAATGAAGGTGCAGCTGCAGTATGTGGTTAAATAAATTAAATAACAAGTACCAAAAGTTAGTTAACTTAAGCTAAGAAAAGAAAGGAGTCTTGCTTTTAATATTCTGCCTTTAGACATTGCGGGCAAGGTGCAGCCGAAGCTAATCTCTATAGTACACCTGTCTGTGTCTGCGTCCTTGGCGACTTGTGTGTACACAAATTCATTCAATCATTCATTCATTCGCTTAAATTAGGTTTAGGCTAAGCTTGGCAAGACCGTTTATTGCCATGAGAGGAAAACCCTTCAAGAATCAGAAAGGACGAAAACATGAAAGCTGGTGGCGATGTCCCCGTGAAGTTCTCGCGCTTGCTCGCTGTGACGAGTGCATGTTTCGCAATGGCTGCTCGCGTATTAGCTGTTTATCGGTAGTGTTAGATTACACTGCATGTCGCAGGAGCATGTGGGATTCAACCTTGCCAGTTTAGATCATGTTTTCCGCACCAAAAATTTCCCAATGAGAGAAAAAAAATGCATTGGAGTTCGTAACGCCGTAGTTCACGTATAAAGGTGCTGTTGTTGCGCCGAAAAATTCAAGACTGGAAATTCTCGCCCTTATTTACTT
The DNA here is from genome assembly GCA_030522465.1 of Rhipicephalus appendiculatus. Classification (NCBI taxonomy): domain Eukaryota; kingdom Metazoa; phylum Arthropoda; class Arachnida; order Ixodida; family Ixodidae; genus Rhipicephalus; species Rhipicephalus appendiculatus. The sequence continues at coordinate 16,369 of JALIZH010019421.1, forward strand.
CGATAATATTGACTCTTATGCTGCCCCAAATCAATATATAGTGACATCTCGTGTTTTGAGCCAGCAAGCCGTGGCCAGCCGAAAAAAAAGGCAAAGAAAAAAAAAAAACGAAGAGAGCTAGCCTTTGGATCGTGTTTCACATTTGTGTCTTGCTGTTCCGACAGCGCCTAGTGCGTGATAATATTCATTATTAAAATAATTTATTACCAGTGTCAACTGATTTAGCGTTACCCTTCAGGGTCCCCTTGATTAGCCGAACCTGACAACAGAAAAACGGCTAGAATACAGGGAGAGCAGCAATGCGAGACGAAATGATCACGCCTTTCTCCGTTTCCGCTATTCCCCTTTATCAGCAGTTTCGCTACAATAAGCTCGATTTAACAAGCATTGGACGATCCAAAGAACCATCTTAGTTGATTTGGTCCGTACCGAATTCCGCTCGTCCCTTATGCCTGTAAAGCGTGCACTGCCGCAATGCGGCGAGGTATGCTAAAAAAGCACCTTTACAATGTTTTCGCAAGCTTGTTATGTGCGAATACAGACACGGATAGAACGACTTCTCGCAAGAACTCGCGTTCGCGCCGACGTGGTGGCAATTAATCAGTGCGGCGATCTGTAAAGGAATCCCTTTCTTTGCGTTCCCACTGTGCCAGAGAGCTCTCACCGTATCTGTCAGGCGTCATACAACAAAAGTTGGTGGTGCAGCCGAGTGCCAGGGAAAAAAAAGTGGTTCGTCACGGATATTTATAGACACGTGTATTATTAACTAATTAGCACTCGTGAACCGATAAGCTTTCGTCTTAATAAAAAAAAAAGGGGGGGGGGGGGGACGCCAACTCCACCAAAATCCTGCCCGCGTTCACTGTGTTGTGTCAATGCCGGAAGTGACGTTAAGTTTTGGTCAAATGTAACACTTTCACCTGCGGCAATGGAACGGTACGGTAATCTGGCCGGGTCAAGAAATAGGAGATGGAGCAAAAATCGTCTATACATTTCATGTCCGTGCGCCACATTAACAAGGAACAACATTCATTCTTAATGAAAGGCGTGTTCGAATGAGAGGTGCAGTAATGACAGCAAATGTAGCCAGTGTAGCTTATACCGAAGTTTCTATATCTGACAGTTAAGGCGCGCTTTTTAATTAACCCTTTCAGACGCCACCTATGAAGAACTGTCTGTAAATGTGTCAAATTGATACAACGTTATTTGAAGGCACTCAATATGCTATTGCAACAAGAATGATGTCCTTAGATGCCAATTTATGTGTTATAGTGAATAATTGTAATTAAGTTCTAATTAAAGATCTGTTTATTATGAAGTCATTCATTCTCTGTTTTGGCATAAATAGAATGAAATCCCAGTCTAGAAACATAGTGCAAAGTCATTTTTTGTTACGTCCATTTTGAGCATAGGAAAATTTTAGTTTTCACGGCGCTCGCAGAGAGCGGCCCGTTGAATGACTCGTCGAACGTGGTAGTCCCTTCAGAAAAGTGATCAAATGCAAAAGTACACTGCAAGATGAAGTCAAATGAAGACAAATTTATTAAGCAAAGGGTTTCATTCATCCATAGCTCGATATATCTTGCTCTTTCATAGCCCTTAGTTGATACAAATAGCAAAAACAAGTGATGTACACAATTGTGTACATAGCGTCTCATAGGGTTAATGCTTTCTTCTTTCAGTTCGCAGGTTTCCACCCACCTTGGTGATGTAGTAGAGGCCGCCGTTCGGAATGTAGAAAGGCACGAGCAGACATAGGGTGTAGTGTAACGCCGTGGCACTTCGGGACGAGCCCATCATGTCCAGGATGGTCACCGGTACAGCTGGGAACATGGAGCACTGTTGCGAGGGAGCGGATGCGTGCAGGTTAGTGTCTGAACATGTGGAAGCATAGGCGGAGATGACTCTTACTGAACATATAGCGCTACCGGGAAGTGCAGAATTTGACTATATTTCAATATCAACTACTTAATTTGTGTGTAGGTGTTCATTACGCAAGTTCATTGGGCTTCGAAGTTCAAGATTTAAGAACCCAGCACCTCCACCACTTTGCAAGGACGTTTATTTGAGGACGTCGGTTAACTGGCGGAGAGAAACAGTCTAACAGGCTCGGCACCGACAGTTCGCGAACAGCGCTCGCGCTTCGCACCAAGCGAGCGTCCCACTGGCAACTGCCTTGCTCCTTCACCACTACAATTGGCTTAGGTTGTATGATCGGTAAACACAGTAGCCAGCCATGAAAGCTTCGCTTTAGAAATGTCTCCTTCCATAAGCTACGTTCCCGACATAGACAAGTAAGCGACATTTGAATGAAGTAAGAGCCCCTATCGTCGGTACAGTCGCGCACTGTTCAAACCACGCCACTCATACATAGCGGCCATCTCCGCTCACCAGCAGCGCGAGGAAAGGAAGCACTCCTTTGGCGGTCTCGTGCTTGTTGAAGAGGTGCGTGAGAACGTAGCACACGATGAGCGAGGCCGGCACGTAGAGCAGGAACAGGATGACGATGGCGAGCAGGGCCACGGGCTCGGTGAGGAAGGGCACCCGCAACACCACCAGGGCCAGCACCGTCAGCAGCACCGAGAGCAGGTACAAGGCCGCGTGACTCAGCAGCACCGTGAACCAGTAGCCGCAGAAGAGCAGGCCGGATACACGGAGCTGGTTCTTGACCTTGTTCTGCAACGCCCCCAGCACACGAATCACGATAATCAGCAACGTGACGATAATATGCGTCATCTCGGTGATATATACATAGTTGGCTAGCGACTACGTGTACCGGACCAACCCATCCCCGTACTATGCAGATATTGGGAACTGAGAGCGAAGGACTATTCTTGCGCTGCAGAATGTGAGGGCTGCCAGCTCGACAACGAACGCTCCGAGTCTGCGCGAAACTTGACCTTCTAGGCGGCGATTTTTATCTTACAATATAACGATGCCTGTCTGGTCTGTTGGAACGTACGTTATCTCACCTTTTGAAATGACCTTTTAGTGCCCTGTAGCTGGTGCATATACTACGTGATTGAAAAGCACAAAAAAAAAAACTAAGGCGCGGTGCGATAAGAAAAATGATTAGCCGGGAGACCATGTCGGCCCTATTTATTGCGTACCATGTCTCGTTTTCGAGCTCTTCAGTTATGCTATCTAACATTGTGTACCGCCTATCCTTAGGCCAGGAACGTTGCATGCGTCCATAGAATTCGTGAGGGGAAATCATTAGACGTAAAGGAGGTGACCGAATCAGCGGCACTCTAAAGGAAGAGTGTGTTGTTCGATTCTCACAGCTTCGACCGAAGAAGTGAACGTAGATGTATCAGTTTATTGGAACGTCTATCGGTATGTGCGAAGCTATACGTGAAACGTACCGTATGTGCTCGCACAATACCGGCAAGGGCTAACTGTAGACTCGTTAACGGCCAGTGCTGACGAACGGTTGGCTAATGCTGACAGGCATCAATTACGAGGCATTGATCAAAAATGTTCGCCCACGCACCGGCACATGCCCATTTCTACATAGGCCGTAGACAAAGTTGTACACTCTAACAGAAAAAGATGTTTTTGACTCTTTTTTTGCTACACGCGTGACTCTCCCATATGACTCTCTTTAGAGAGTCGTGTGACGCACGACTCTCCAAAAGAAGGTAAGCACGCCTCTCTAAAGAGAGTCGTGCAAACCGCGACTCTTCTAAAGAGAGTCAACGTGACTCTCTAAAGAGAGCCATACATGGAAGAGTCACATGTGTAGGAAAGAAGAGTCAAGAGACACCTTGTTCTCTTAGAGTGTACTGTGCCAATAGCGACACTCACCTGCCTGTCCTCGACCACCTCGACGGCGATGAGGGAGGGCATGTACGCGAGCACCACGCTCATCATCATGGTCCACGTGTAGAGCTGGGCGTCGAACACCTTGTCCACTCCGCGCTGAGGCCACGGGTAGGAGGAGACACGCAGCCGTCGCTCGTCCAGAACAGTCTCGTTCTTCTCCAGGGCCGCATAGAGAGCGTTGAACGTCAATGACTGGAGGATGGGCAGCGTGTGCACGTGCGAGTCGTTGAACAGCAGCGTCAGGGGGGTTCGTGTACTGCGGGGCAGACAAGAAGAAGGAGAAAGAGGCATGAATGGCAGGAATGGAGGACCATCCGTACATGGGCTGTATATACGTCACAAGGAGGATGTCGATACGGCAACGTATGGTTCGATTACACATTGCCAGTAGTGGCATTTCGCGAGAAAAGAGATGAGAAAAAGAAAAGAGAAAAGGTAGAATGGTAAACGCTTGGTTGGAATTAAATGCTCATATGAGAGAAGAAGAGGCATCGTTGGCAGTACTATCTTTAGTCGACCAATGCAGACGAGTTCGTGCGGGCCAGATGTCTCATGCGGAAGTTGGACGTGTAGATGACTTCACGCATACGAAAGCTGTCATCACGTCCTTTATTTCAAGGCTAAGGAAAAGAAAATATACATACGGAACAGTGAAGTTCGATACCAAACAAACCTGGGGTATTCATATGTCTTGTTGGTCGTCGTGCAAGTCATATCCTTTACACTTAGTTGCGCATTGTCAAGCTAGATTGAAACAAACTACTTGAGGTCCCTTATCGATTAGTAGGACAATCTTCACGGCGGAAGCGTTTACGTGTTGACTTCATTTCGTTTTCGACTGTTCTCTTCCTTTCACGTGTGTTATGCCATTATTAGGTATATCAGTTTTAACAGTTTTTGCCAGCTCTTATCAGTTTTTATCAGTCTTATCCATGTCCTCTCGCCTTTATCTATACCCAAGTAGCTTTGTATGCTGATGATGATGCCGTTTTTGGCGCGTTTCGATTTTTTGCCTCACATGTGTTGTAGACGTCGCCTGACGTTCCCATTCCGCTTTTCACGAGTCACTTAAGGCTTTTACCTTTATATACGACTTGCAATAAGTGACGAATCGCTCCATGGATAACCTGCCGGAATGCCAAATTTCATTGGTATACATCAAAGCTCTGGACATGCTTATCCACGTACCTTGTAGTCTCCGCCAAGGTTCTCGGGCACCGAGGCGTAGTAGGTGTTGGGGTCGATGTTGTCCAGAGTGACGCTGTTGTTTCGCCAAGACACGTTCATCATCTGCTTGCGCATCGCCTCCTCGTACAGTCGAACCGGTTCGCCTGCACAGGGAGAGAGTGTCAAAACAGTGTTTCGGTAGATCAAAGTGGCTCATAGCCATAGGCAAAAACGTGAACGAGCTGCTCGAGCAGAAAGGCAGTTACAGCACAGCGCCTGTCTGTCAGCTGGTTTCCACAATACCTACATTTGGCAGATCATAAAGTAGTCTTCGCGTGGTGCTAATCGATCTGTCATAAAATTCTGACCGATACGGAGAGGCATTGAGAGCGATGAAAAGGTGAAGCTCGGACTGCTGGAGTGGTGTTCAAACACTACGCGGTATTGGGAACGGAAAGAGGGGGAGGGAGTTGACGTGGCAATCGCAGAAACAGTTTCGGCGACATTGGGCGTTGCTCTGCGTTAAGCCGCGCCACCGCCGGTGCGAGTGAAAGTTTCCAATAATCGCTATGCGATGAACGTGGTATAGGAACAATATTTTCGCAGTTTAATGACACGCGCGCGCGCACACACACACACACACACACACACACACACACACAATATATATATATATATATATATATATATATATATATATATATATATATATATATATATATATATATATATATATATATATATATATATATATAGCATTGCGCACAAGGAGCGGGTCGGGGGGGGGGAACACCCGCTCCCCCTTGCCTTTTTGATTCTATATCGTTCACTATTTGTGCGCCTACAAGTACCCATCTCTACGGAAAAAGACGCTACGCCCTCAAGGATTGCCCTGGGGCGTCACCAAAGAGCAGTGACCAATACACGGCCGGACTGAAAAGGCGCGCGAGCGTTCCGACTGCTTGTGCGCCTTCCAGTCCGGCCGTGACGAATACTTCTGTCCAGACGTGGCGATACCACACGTTTTCTCAAGCCATAACTGCTTCCTTAAAGACTCCGTTTAGGGCTGCAGAAGAGTGGTCCACACAGGGCTGGGCAAAGATACTTTGAAATTGTATCGCGATACGATACAAGATACTCGGGCAAGAAGTATTGGAGATACAGATACAAGATACTTCCGGAATGAATGTATCCGATACGATACTTCCCAATTGTATCTTAAGATACTTCGATACATTTCTAAATTTGCTATTATAGATGTATATAATGACGCTGCAAATGCCTATGTACAGAAGTTTTTGCTTGAGAATGTCTTAACTGCGACCAATGTACCGTACGCGGGAAAAAGCATCGCAGGATGTCACTGCTATTCACACTATTGCAACTTCTAGCTTCCTTACCTGCTTTTTTTGTAACACACACACACACAAAAGAAAAGACTTTACAGGGACCTAAAAAAAAAAGGAAAGCGCATATACCTAAGTCAAATAGCAAGGCAGTTCCGCAATAAAAAATGACAGTGGATAGAGGTATACAGGGTGTTTCACATAAGTACAACCAGCTATTTAAAAAAGCAAGCGTTTAACCGCGACTGAATGAAACCAATGGCATATGGTTTACCGTCATGTGGCACTCGTTATGGTATTTTTACATTGCGTTTTGTTGGTTGATTAACTATGGTCAATTATGCGACATTTTTAATATTTACTTTTGAGCAGAGTGCACTTCGTCACATCATAGAATGCATTTAAAAAACGACCAAGGCAATTATTTTTTGGAGGCGTGTATGCTGCGTGGTGAATATTTTCTGGCTTTTAAAGCAAGCACGTGAAATATCAAATAAAACCACGTGACTGCACTCATGTGCTATACTGCAACCGGCGCGCGGTCCGTCAGCCTTTCGCTTCTCAGGGACGGTGGTGTTTCTTTGCCGTGTGTGCGCTCAGAAATGTTGAAGCTCGGTCGAGCCGATGCCTAAGCCGCGGCCGCTCACTTAATTGTGGCCCACTTGCCGGTTGTTTCGCTCTAAGCACGTCTGAGAGCGCTGCAGCACAATAAAATAGGAGAGCAGCAATGTGGTCATGTTTCTCCTACTTTCTTTAAACGCCGGAAAAATCCCTACGTAGCATGTACTTCTCCATAAAAAAAAATCTGACCTGTCGTTTTAGAATGCCCTCTAAAACGAAACGAAACGCACATGGCCCTAAAGTGAATAGCAGAATTGTTAAATCATTCATATTAGTTAAGAAATTAAGTGCAATATGAAATTACCCTAATGAGAGCAACATGGCGGTAAACCCCATCGTTCGTTTTATTAAGTTGAGGTTAGGCACGTCTTTGAAATATTTGGTTTCAGTTACGTGGCACCCTTTAAAAATCGTGACACCCCTAAAAGCTACGAATATAGAGCATGATGTATCGTCAATAGGAGTTAATGTCAGACAAGAGAAAACTCAGTGCCCACGGAAAATACCACTAAAGGGCTCCTGGGGACGCTAATGAGAAAACCGGAGTACTTGGTATTATGTTTCTCAAATCCCCTTCCTAACGTCTTTAACATTTGTTATTATAATTACCATTAATATAACGTAAACTCAATTTCGCTATTTTATTCAATAGTAAGCAGAATTTTTGTTCCTGTAAGCACTAGGCACGCTCAGATTATTTTACCTTTGCCCTCAACATCGCCTGAACAGTAAACTCGCATGGAATGTAGACATGTACACAGTAGCAATGACGCCGACATTTAAAAATAATAATAAATAAGAGAAGGACTAGGAAAAAAAAGGAACAGAGAAGGATATTACAAAATATATATTGCAGTTAACAAACGGGAAAAAAACTACACAAAGACCTAGATAATGTGTGGGATGCAAATGGAAGACAGCAAACAGGGCACTTGAGCTACAATCAAGCTATCATTAAAAAAGCTTCTTGCATAACTGAGCACGAAGAACGAAGATATAGTACGCCAAATATCATCTGTTACGTTAATGTTTGTTCTATTGTATATAGCATCGGTACCGGTGGTGCGACGGCTGTCAGTATCTAATTTGCATATAAGTCAATCTCATAGTGTCCAAGTCAAGCTTACATCCACGAGATCTGTCAAATATATCTGTGAAAGCAGCGAGACGCAAAGCAACCCCATTCTTGCATTCTTGAGACTTTGCAACGAAGCACCACGCAAGACAAACTTCGATAATAACACTATAGCAACATCTGAATTTGAGCGAAAGACGCCACATGCATGGGACTAGGAGCATAGTGCCGTGGCTACAAACAAGGTTCATGGCACCGACACAGCTAAAAAGAAAGAAAACAACAAGAAGCAAAAGGTGGGTTGCACGTAGATGTTCGCGCGCCTGTTTTTGTCGAGATGGCTCAAGCGCCATCACGTGACTCTGTTCCACCAATAGAGACGCATATAGCCCTTATTTCATATGCTCACTGGAACACTCTGGTGGAAAGACAAAGGAATGTCACTGTCGCCACCTTTATTGAGGTGGCTTAGTGGCAGCAGTGGCAGCGGGAGAAGCATATAGTTCAGACAACGTTTGTTGTTTCACAGGGTGGCGTTTCTAAAGCAGTATCTTGTATCTTAAGATACACGATACATTATTGAATGTATCGGAAATACAGATACAGATACTCGTTTTGCGAGGCGTATCGCGATACAGATACAAGATACCGAACGAGTATCTAAGATAGTATCTAAGATACATGTATCTTCGATACTGCCCAGCCCTGGGTCCACATTCGGTATAATTCGGTGCAGCTACGAAGACAACACCGAATGCAACAGAAGAGGAAAGATTATCATCTGTTGCTAGTAAGGCTGCTCTAGAATACAGAATGCAATGCAGTGGAGCCGGATCTCCCTCCCATAGTGCTCACTCTGTTTGTTGGCCGAGCTGTAGCCTTGTATGACCTTCGCCTCCGGGTAGAAGTCCGGCGTGAACACTCCCAGTCTGTTGACGGGCACCTCGTTCTTGTTGAGGAAGCAGTAGCTCAGCATCACCATAATCACCGGCAACACCACCAGGGGGGACCACGTGCATCGGGGCTCGCACGAACAGCAGCAGTCGGACCTGCAGGCAGCAACCGTTGTCAGTATACGAATCAGGAGTAAAGGAGCTTCCGATTTCGGGCTTTAATTTAACGCTGCTTGCGAAAATGCGTCGGTTATTATCGGAGGTAAGATTATTATCAGAGATAAGATTACGGGCTTCGAGTTGGACTCCTCTGCTTTTACCGCGAGACACGAGTTTTAAGAAATACGCTAGTGTAGGCTTATTATTATTTTTTATTACTCCGCTGCAACTCTACCTGCGGTGTATAAATGTGGTGTCAACAGTTGCAATGTTTTTTTTCCCTCGTATTTGGGCCGTTTTTAGGCTGTATTGATCTCTAAAAACTGGCTTCGTTGACACGTTGCTATTATTCGAATGCAGTGAACGTCCTTACCGATAAAGGCAACATTTGGGTAGGCTTTGTCGGCAACGTTTACTGATAAGAGCTGTTGAGTTAATGTCTTATTAGCGTGTATGGTGCGAGACTGAAACGTTCGCGTTATTCGCTATTCCGGTGCGCTGTTGTGTCGTTCTGTTTTCCAAGCGGGACGCCTGCGCAATCTCAGGCTTGGTTTTCAAACTAAGCAAACGCACCGATGAATCCGTAGAACGACAACAGGAAACGCATCCTAACGATGTGCACCTGCTACTCCGTCCTTCTCACGATACAAAGAACTCTGAGTTCAAAGTCGAGACTGCCCGATCTGGCACCAGCGAACGACTCTATGCAGGTGCCGCCCCGCGACGAGAGAACGTGCGCGAACGCGAATGCTAACCATCGAAAACAAACACCGATGCCACGTATAGTTTGAGTGGCTGTCGACGCTGTTGCTAATGCTCAGACGCGTTATAGTTGGCTGCTGGCTTAGTGAAAAGCGTCTCCAACTTAACAGAACTAAATACACTGCCGCCACGGGGGCTCACTGGGTATACGGTGCTCTGCCGCTGACCAGAAAGACGCAGGTTGGATTCTGTCCGCGGCGGTCGCATTTAGATTTGAGGCGGAATGCTAGAAGGCCGTGAACTGTGCGATGCCGGGGCACGTTAAGGAACATCGTGTGGTCGAAATTATGCGGAGCCAATCATTACAGCGTCTCATAGCCCGAGTCGCTTTGGGACCTGTGGCCACAAGCCGATCCACGAGATACCACGAGAAGAAACAGAATGCAAAATTGCTGGTGCGTGTAATGTCTTTCTCTACACGCTGGGTGCCGCACACTTTCAGTATGACAGCTCTTTCGCAATGCTGAGCCGTTGCTACTAAGCATGATGACACAGTATATATCAACATTTGTCATGGGCGAGACAAGAAACAACCATAGTGTCTTCTAAGAGCGAAGCTCTTAAAGCTCGAGGTAAAGCGTCGGGTGTCCGCAAAAAACCCTCCGCGCTGTTGCTTACCGCGGCAAAGAGTAGGGATCGATTCGTTGCGCTGCCCCTTGTCGCTCACTTACTAACGAGTCTAGACAAAGTAAATAGCTGCAACCTAGAACCGTCTTTGTCAGTCATGGATGAAACAAGAAACGAGCTGCGAAAAGCCGTGAGCGGGCGTTCCCACGGACGTAACACGACTGTAGCAGGATGCCTGAAGTTCCGCTTGTAGTCTCGTATTTGAACGCTTTGATAGAGCAATAAATGGTATGTTATGTTAGCACTCGATAGGGCGCCGATGCATCATTTACGATTACATTGAAAGGTCCGCAGTCAGGCATACGAGCAGAAAAGCGCACTTTTGGATTTCGCGAATCACATGAAAGGGCCAGCGAATTAAACTTTTTTCGCCTTCGAACTTTATCTGACCAGAGCAACCATCTACCGTGACACGACCTCGCGATATTCACAGAAGTTATTCGCTAAGTAGACCCTCTCTATATGAGGCCTCTGCAACGACCACAACTGCTCATTTAATGTCGAGGCGTCCACGAATGTAGGTGAACTCGCCTTGAAGAAGGCCATGAATGCCTGCAGCGCGTTTGGCTCCACCGTGCTGACGGGCATGGTCTCCTTGTTGGCCTTGAGCAGCTCCATCTCTTCGATCTCCTTCTGGTAGTTGGTCTGCGCATGCGCAAGACAACGGGACGCCTTATGCCACGTGTATGCAGAAACTGGAAGGGACACTTTTCAGCTATGGCACATAAAAAAAAAAAAATGCTCGGCAAAGAATACGCAAACCGTGACGACAAAATAAACGAAGTGGTTCCGTCGATAGTGAGGATGTTAGGCAGAAGTGGTTAACAAGCAAACTTCTCGCACTCGTTACAGCGAACTCTGACGGATCCTTCTGGTGTCTATATATATATATATATATATATATATATATATATATATATATGTACGGTCGAGATTTTTTTGGTCAAGTGTGAAGCATATGCTTTATCTAAAGTATTAAAATAAAGAAATCATGACGTGAGGGTATGCAGGTATTTGTGTGCGACGAGGACATGGTGCAGCAAGCGATGAATAAGGCAAGTCGGCAACATTAGCGCAGGCGCATACGGCAGACTGAGAAGTTGCAGCGAGCGATGTCAGTGCTGTGACACGTCGATACACAGGTTATTGACAAACACATGAACACACGCACAAACACGTGAATTGACATGCGAGGTGGAAAAGGCACATGCGGAAGTCCACAGAACAGAGCAGAGAAGTTCATAGAACAACAATGCGAAGCAGAGACAGGCCACGAAGTATTGCTTTTAATTCGAGCGTACATCACACGCAAGCAGCATAATTGAAGCTGGAGGACAAGGAGAGGTGCGCAGCTCTGGAAAGAAAGTGAAACAGAGATGCATTATTACGATGCAGAATGTCAGAATTCGTGCTTAAATTAACGGGCGGCGTTAATTAGTATCCTAATCAGCTTCCCATTGCCCATATGAGCAACCGCGTATATTTATGCCAGCTATTCTACAATGATGAAATCACTTCAAGATATCTCACGTGGTACACGTTGCAATTCTTCCGCGTTAGGTGAAACACTTCAAGAGATAGGAACTGCTTGTTTAGCCATGCAATGATTATGACCAGAAGCGTTTCCAGAATTTATCTATTTATTTGCTTTAGGGAAATCATGTGCGTCTTTTTTTTTTAATCTTGAGAACTTGTAAACCTTTACGAACTCGTCAGTGTTGGCCGCAAGGATCCTGTATTTATCTGAATGCATTTATTCCGCCAATCTGGGGTTTTACATGTCCTCCTAAAGGTTTAAATCTTGGGACAGAAATCTGTCTGGCTGGGTTAAACAATATATAGGAAAAAAAGACTATCCAGTCAAGTCACTCCAACCTCTTCTAAGCGGGTGGCTTCAGTCAAATGGTCTCTAGGCGTTGGGTTAGTTTTTTCCTTTAAAAACAAATCTGGCTGGAGAGTCGTCTCTTGCTAATCGCCCCATTTTGCGTGCAGCTTTTGTTCTCTAAAGGTTTAAACTGCGCGATGAAGACGGGACGGAAAGAGGAACACACACGCACAAACACACACACACACACACACACACACACACACACACACACACACACACACACACACACACACACACACACACACACACACACACACACACACACACACACACACACACACACACACACACACACACACACACACACACACACACACACACACACACACACACACACACACACACACACACACACACACACACACACACACACACACACACACACACACACGCGCGCAGAACCTCCAACTCCAACAGTTGGAAGTTCTGCGCTTGTGTGTGTGTGTGTGTATGTAGTTTTCGCGCAGAACCTCCAACTCCAACAGTTGGAAGTTCTGCGCTTGTATGTGTGTGTGTGTATGTGTTCCTCGCGCAGAACCTCCAACTCCAACAGTTGGAACTTCTGCGCTTGTGTGTGTTTGTATGTGTTCCTCTTCCCGTCCCGTCTTCATCGCGCAGTTTAAACCTTTACGATACCATGAACCGACTAGCCCAACAACATGCTTTGCTCTCTAGCGCGCGAAGCGGAGTCGTATTCGTAGCGTGCACAGAGGACACGGTTTGTACGAGTGACTGAGATTGGGCGTGGTAGGCTGCGTGCTTTCGTGCAGGCGTATGTACGCGCGCTGACGTTTCGTGTTTACCTGATGCCCTCCGTTGGACGATGCCGTTGGGCTAGAAGTACCAGAGTGCTGACTCGCTGCGTGCTGCAGAAAAAAAAATCGACATTTTTATTGCGATAGCAATTATATGGACACTCTCGGCTGCTTTTTGCCGTCGCCGTCATGCCCCGTATATATATATATATATATATATATATATATATATATATATATATATATATATATATATATATATATATATATATATATATATATATATATATATATATATATATATATATATATATATATATTGCCACGCGCGTTTTGTATTATACTTGTGCTGTATTCGGTTTACGCCCACAAAGACTGTAAGCAATGCTCAGCGCAAACCGCGCCTCATTTTTCTAGAAGCTTCGCGTTTATTGTAGATCGTTGTGTTAAGATTGCGCGCAAGACGCGAACACGCGAGCTTATTCCAGAGCTTTCGCGACAACCAGTGATAAGACTGGAATATTCGATGACACGCTTATAAATGCCGACGCGCTTCACCGCTTGTCAGTTGATCGACGGCCGACGCTCTGTTCGCCGCTATCAGTGCATACCGTGTGTATTGCTGTATTCTTACTTTCCGTTTCTCGGCCACAAGTTCGGCCCAAATAAACAGCTTCATCTTGGACACGTCGCCTGCTGCCTTCGTCGACGTCACGACCACGTGACATCTGGTGGAGGTGCTGCTCCTTTCATGTACCGAACGCCCCCGTCAAGCCGTGAACCCAGCCCAAGTCGCCAGGAAGAAACCGACACCATCCAGGAGAGTCGAGCTAGCCGGAGACTACAAGGACTGGCACCACAATACGGACTCCTACCGGACAAGCGAAAAGGCACGGCGACGAAGACGACAGGCACGATGACGGCCGCTGCGTCCCCTGCAACGATCGTGATCCAGCCACCGAGAGAGCCACCGACTTTCCATGGATCGCCAAGCGAGGACCCCGAGACCTGGCTGGAGACGTACGAACGAGTTGCGGCTTTCAACAACTGGGACTCCGAGGAAAAACTGCGCCGCGCGTACTTCTACCTAGAAGACGCCGCGAGGACGTGGTTCGAGAACCGAGAATCCACGTTACGAACCTGGGATCTCTTTCGGACGACGTTCCTAAGCACGTTTACCAGCGTGGTCCGCAAGGAACGGGCCGCAGCTATGTTGGAGACCCGTGTGCAGCTGCCCAACGAAAGCATCTCTATCTACACGGAGGAGATGAATCGCCTGTTTCGACACGCCGACCCAAGTATGCCCGAAGAGAAGAAAGTCAGGTTCCTAATGCGTGGTGTGAAACAAGAACTCTTCGCTGGCTTGATAAGAAACCCGCCGAAGACGGTCGCCGAATTCGCCTCCGAAGCCTCGACAATTGAGAAGACGCTCGAGATGCGGACACGGCAATACAACCGCAGCTTCTCCGCTACAAGCTATGCCGACATCCAATCGCTGGGAACCGCCGACTTGCGTGAGACGATCCGAGCGATCGTGCAAGAGGAGCTGCGGAAAATTCTACCTTCAGCGCAGCCTCAGGTGGATTCCATCGCTGACGTCGTACGCCAGGAGATCCAGCAATCCCTGGGCGTTCCGCAGCCTCCAGAGCCGCAGCTGCAAGCCATGAGCTACGCTGCTGCAGCCCGACGCAGTGCACCCCCTCCACGCCCCCGTCAGGACGGCGCACAGCAGCACTACCGTCGCGAGACGCCGCCGCCACCACCGCCGCCATCTCACCCGCCTGTCAGCCAGCGCTACACGCGCAGGAAGACCGACATCTGGCGCGCCCCCCGACCACCGCCCACTATGCTACCACTGCGGAGAAGCCGGCCACACTTACCGCCGATGCCAGTACCGCCAGATGGGACTGCGTGGTTTCGCCATCGACGCGCCGCGTCCACAGCGGGGTGAAAGACCCCGTGACATCGCTGACTACCTTGCAGGAGCGCAGTGGACACCCCGACGACCTTCCCGATCGCCTTCCCCAGGCCGCTACATCTCACCGCATCGCAGTCAATATGCCGGCCCTGCTCGGGGCCGATCTTCGAGCCCTTACCCGGAAAACTAAGGGCAGCAACCGATGGAGGTGCGGTTGCTGAACGACGAAATGCCGAACATCCTCCGCCGACGACGACGACGGCTCAGCGAAGTCTTAAGAACGCGCAGCAAGCCGAACGGAGCCTGGATGACGAAACTTCACGACCGGAAGAACAGACGACGCAACGCCGAAGCAGTGTAACAAACCATCGTAGCCGCGACCCGACGCCTCGACCCAACCGCAACGCCAGGCGACGAACTAGCGACCTCGACGTTCTCATCGACGGCCGCAGCGTCACAGCTCTCGTCGACACCGGGGCCGACTATTCCGTCGTCAGTGGGCCGTTCGCCGCGAAGTTGAGGAAAGTTAAGACTGCCTGGGAAGGAGCCGAAATTCGGACCGCTGGAGGCCATTTAATAACACCCGCTGGGGTCTGTACAGCAAGAGTCACTATCAATAATCGGACTTACCCTGCGAGCTTTGTAATCCTACAGCACTGCTCCAGGGACGTAATACTTGGGATGGACTTCCTAAGTAAACACGGCGCCGTCATCGACCTAAGGTCTGAGTCGATAACACTAACCTCAGAAAACGCACTGCCTACCGAGACGACGCCAGGGAGCCATGCATTGAACGTGATAGAAGAGCACGTCACCGTTCCGCCTCTCTCCAGCGTCATCATTTGTGTCGGCACCGAACAACCCGCAGACTTCGAAGGCGTCATCGAGGGTGATCAGCACCTGCTTGTAAACCGTCAGATTTGCGTCGCACGAGGCATCGCCGAGTTGCGTGAAGGGAAAGCAACAGTGATGCTTACGAACTTCAGCAACGAATACAAGCACGTGAGCAAAGGCACGACGGTCGCCTACATCGAAGACATTGTGGAAACCAGCGACGCCCTCGCCCTCGCCGACTTTACCGAACATGCTACGACGAACCAAGCTCATAAACTAACTTTCGACGTCAATCCGAGCCTTCCGACGCATAAACAACATCAGCTCGAAACCCTGCTCCTGCAATACAAGGATTGCTTTTCGTCGTCGTCCAGAGTTCGACAGACACCAGTCGCACAACACCGCATCATAACAGAGGAAAGTTCCAGGCCACTACGTCAGAGCCCGTACAGAGTTTCAACGAGGGAACGCGAGGCAATAAAGAAACAAGTCGACGAAATGCTCCGCGACGACATCATCCAGCCTTCAAAGAGTCCGTGGGCGTCACCCGTGGTGTTAGTGAAGAAAAAGGACGGAACCCTACGCTTCTGCGTCGATTATCGCCGCCTGAACAAAATAACGAAGAAGGACGTGTACCCTCTCCCACGGATAGACGACACCCTCGATCGGCTCCACAACGCGAGGTACTTTTCGTCGATGGACCTCAAGACCGGCTATTGGCAAATTGAAGTCGACGAGAGAGACCGAGAAAAGACCGCGTTTATAACACCAGACGGCCTCTTCGAGTTCAAGGTCATGCCCTTTGGTCTTTGCTCGGCGCCTGCGACTTTCCAACGGGTTATGGACACAGTACTGGCAGGATTGAAGTGGCAGACTTGCCTGGTGTACCTGGACGACGTCATTGTGTTTGCTTCAAACTTCGATGAACACCTCCGGCGACTTGACGCAGTACTTCAAGCAATCAAGACCTCCGGCCTCACCTTGAAGCCTGAAAAGTGCCGCTTCGCATACGAGGAGCTCTTGTTCTTGGGTCACGTGATCAGCAAGTCCGGAGTACGCCCCGATCCTCAAAAGACAGCCGCCATCGCTACATTCCCGCCACCCGCCGACAAGAAGGCCGTCCGTCGATTTCTCGGCCTGTGCGCCTATTACAGGCGGTTTGTCAAAAATTTTGCCCGCATCGCCGAGCCACTCACTAACCTTACCAGAACCGACGTCGAGTTCAAGTGGGAATCACCGCAAGAGGAAGCATTTCAAGAACTAAAACGACGCCTGCAAATGCCTCCGTTACTTGCGCATTTCGACGAACACGGCGAAACAGAAGTGCACACCGACGCAAGCAGCGTGGGACTCGGCGCCGTCCTTGTGCAGAAGACGGACGGACTGGAAAGGGTTATCAGTTATGCTAGCCGGTCGCTATCCAAGGCAGAGGCCAACTATTCAACAACAGAAAAAGAGTGCCTCGCCATCATCTGGGCTACGTCGAAGTTTCGCCCCTACCTCTACGGCAGGCCCTTCAAAGTTGTGAGCGACCACCACGCCTTGTGTTGGCTAGCTAACTTGAAAGACCCTTCAGGTCGCCTCGCAAGATGGAGTCTCAGACTTCAAGAATTCGACGTTACCGTCG
Source organism: Rhipicephalus appendiculatus (assembly GCA_030522465.1). Lineage (NCBI taxonomy): Eukaryota > Metazoa > Arthropoda > Arachnida > Ixodida > Ixodidae > Rhipicephalus > Rhipicephalus appendiculatus. Next base: position 33,866 of record JALIZH010019421.1, read on the forward strand.
TTTACAAGTCCGGACGAAAGCATTCTGACGCCGACTGCTTGTCTCGCGCCCCCGTCGACCCGCCGCCACAGGACGACCTTAATGATGACTGCTTCTTGGGAACCATAAGCGCCGATGACTTCGCTGAACGACAACGAGCCGATCCGGAACTCAAGGGCCTTATAGAATACCTCGAGGGCAAGGCCACCATGGCTCCAAAGGTATTCAGACGAGGACTGGAGTCGTTTTTCTTGCGCAACGGCATTCTCCTAAAGAAAAACTTCTCGCCACTCCGGGCCGACTCCCTCCTCGTAGTACCTTCAGCGTTACGTCCCGAAGTTCTGGACGCTCTGCATGACGACCCGACAGCTGGACACCTTGGATTTTCCCGTACGCTCGCGAGGATACAAGAAAAGTACTACTGGCCTCGCCTCACTGCCGACGTCACCCACTACGTGAAGACCTGCCGAGATTGTCAACGACGGAAGAGACCACACACTAGGCCAGCCGGACTTCTGCAACCCATCGAGCCACCTCGCCGACCGTTCCAGCAAATCGGCATGGACTTACTGGGACCGTTCCCGACGTCGAACTCCGGAAACAAATGGATCGTCGTAGCAACGGACTACCTCACCCGCTACGCCGAGACAAGGGCGCTGCCCAAGGGCAGTGCAGCCGAGGTAGCAAAGTTCTTCGTCGAGAACATCGTACTGCGTCATGGCGCCCCAGAGGTCCTCATTACCGACAGAGGTACGGCCTTTACAGCGGACCTAACGCAGGCGATCCTGAGGTACAGCCAAACAAGTCACCGCCGGACCACCGCCTACCACCCGCAGACCAATGGCCTCACCGAACGTCTAAATAAGACCATCGCCGATATGCTGGCCATGTACGTCGACGTCGAGCACAAGACGTGGGATGCCATCCTTCCGTATGTAACCTTTGCATACAACACAGCGGTACAAGAAACGACGCAGATGACGCCGTATGGATTGGTCTACGGAAGGACCCCGGCAACGACGCTCGACGCCATGTTGCCCAATGTCTGCGACGAGGAAAACGTCGACGTCACCGTGTACCTTCAGCGCGCCGAAGAAGCCAGACAACTCGCCCGTCTGCGCATCCAGAGCCAGCAAAAGACCGACAGCCGTCGCTACAACCTTCGAAGACGCCACATGGAATACCAACCCGGTGACCGTGTATGGGTCTGGACGCCAGTTCGCCGACGGGGACTTAGCGAGAAGCTCCTTCGACGATACTTCGGTCCGTACAGGGTACTTCGACGTCTCGGCGCACTCGATTACGAGGTTGTCCCTGACGGCATTACGAACTCTCAGCGGCGCCGTGCGCGACCTGAAGTCGTCCATGTCGTGCGCCTCAAGCCGTATTACGCGCGTTAGTGAACCTGAAGACTGTATTTTTTGCTTTATTATTGTACTTTCGTGCTAGTGCTTATTGTTTATTGTACTTTCTTGCTTTATTATTGTTATTTATTATTGCATGAATCCCCCCCCCCCCCCCCCCCCCCCCCCCGTGTTCTGTTTTAAGCATCGGGACGATGCTTTTTCAGAGGGGGGGGCATTGCCACGCGCGTTTTGTATTATACTTGTGCTGTATTCGGTTTACGCCCACAAAGACTGTAAGCAATGCTCAGCGCAAACCGCGCCTCATTTTTCTAGAAGCTTCGCGTTTATTGTAGATCGTTGTGTTAAGATTGCGCGCCAGACGCGAACACGCGAGCTTATTCCAGAGCTTTCGCGACAACCAGTGATAAGACTGGAATATTCGATGACACGCGTATAAATGCCGACGCGCTTCACCGCTTGTCAGTTGATCGACGGCCGACGCTCTGTTCGCCGCTATCAGTGCATACCGTGTGTATTGCTGTATTCTTACTTTCCGTTTCTCGGCCACAAGTTCGGCCCAAATAAACAGCTTCATCTTGGACACGTCGCCTGCTGCCTTCGTCGACGTCACGACCACGTGACAATATATATATATATTGTTGAAATGAAGACCTATGTAGCTTCGTTTTCTTCCGAGAATGCTAACGTCAAAAGTTTCCCCGATTACGTTAAAGAAACGCTAACGGAAAGTGCTAAGTCTGTCGAGGTTTGTAATTTCTAATCGTTTTGATCAGCGTTAAATTATCATTCACAGCTGCCGTTCATTTGTGTCATGCGTGGCTCAGCTCCACCCCCTCCCTCAACTTCAACCCTCTTGGCGCTGAAAAATAAAAAAAAAGTAAAGCGACACAAGGCGTGTGCCCCATCTCCCTCTCCTTAGATTCTTGATTGATTGTGTTTTCAGCTTTATCTCAATACTTTTCCGCATCGGACGTTCGCAGAGATGCAGTCAACAACACTAAGCGTTCACGCGGTGATCTGGAAGTTTCGATCTCTCAAGTATATAGGTTCTTAATTTCTCGTTAAAGAATGTTTCTTTGAAACATGCTCTGTGGATTTTATCACGAAAAAAAAAAAATTCGAGCATCTAGACTGAAATTTTGAATGGACACGAGATGTTAGCTTTTTAAAAATTCGCCATATTTAAGTAAACTTAGTCATTCGGCAGTTATATCTCATTAAAAAAAAATACAAGAACATTTATAAGTTTCACGCGCATCTGTATGGGCAAATCGACGAAGCTCGTTCCCGCGTTGAAGCTTCCGCTTATTGTTCCTGCTTAATTGCACGACTAAGACATACACGGATTAGATAGAGGCCAACATAGGCATGCGCAGGGTTTCCCTTCAGGGGAGGGGGGGCGAAGGTTCGTTGCAGCGCCCCCCCCCCCCCCCCCCCCTGTCTATTATGTCAATGCATGGGGCTGACGTTGCCCCCCCCCCCCCCGAGTCGCAGCGCCTCCCTCCCTATTATGTCAATGTATGGGACTGAATTTGCGCCCCCCCCCCCCCCCCCTCCTAGGTGACTAGGGGGGCGGCCGCCCCCTCTGCCCCCCTCGTGCGCACGCCTATGGAGGCCAATATAAGAAGCGGCCACTCACCTGAGGTGTCGACGAAACGGAGCCGGAAACTGCAGCGTCCTCTGGCTTTCCCATAGCCAGCGCTTTCCTCGTGGGTGGCGGGCTGTGGCGTACCGTTGATGCCGCAATGTCCGCCTGTCGTGAACGAGTCCGATGTACACTGCGCTCTCGTCAAAATCGCGACACCTGGCAACAACCTGGTTGTCGGTCGAGCTTCAGGAGAGCATCCTCACGCGCGGTGCGGTCGCTTTGTGCGTGACTGTATCAGTTTAGTCCACTGCTTGCGTGTGACTGAGCCAAAAGTGCGTATTATCGACAAATACGCATTTATTTCTAAAAATACTTATTGCCTTGTCACGCGCCGCGACGCCGATTGTTGAACAATTTAGTGTTAGTGTTTCAGTGCTTGTGTAAATTACTGTCGAGGTGAAAAGGTTATTTGTACTGAAAAAAAAAAAAAATCGTATACACGTTCTTGTGTGCAAAGAATTGTAAAAAATATTTATAAATGTATTGTGATTACAGACGAACACGTATATATCGAATCTGTAAAAACGAGAATCGGTTCGATATACTGTATAATTTGACATAAATGTTTAAAAGAATACACGTACCGTATTTTCGGTGCGAACTTTGGTGCGCAAGTTGACTTCACGGGCGTGGCTTCACAATAATGCAAGGAAGGTGGCTTCACGGCAATACGCGGATTTTTTTTTTTAGTTTTGTTTTTCCGCGGTTTGTAGTTGGGGGTGCGGGTAATGTGCGGTTGTAGGTTGCACGCGAGGAAATACGGTATCGATGTAAACAGCGCTTCAACATCTTCATACGCAAGCGCAGCTGTGTGTACTCGTCGGGCATTGAAAACTTCTATAGTCGGTGGCAGCCTAAGAATAAATATAGGCTCCGTCCACGAGGCCACATTGCCCTTATTTTTCATGCTTCCGCCGTGTTGCTGCCTCACGCTGCGGAAAAGACGGAACGCGATAAAGCGTTGCAAAACACTCCGAGCTGCTGCCGCTTCGGTGCACGTAAAACGCGGCACAATCACAAACTTAAACTGCATCGAATGACGGCCGGCGAGGATGATGCTGTGTACGTATGGATAACAGTTGAATTTTTTATTGGTTCGTCCTAACCATCACGTCATAGCAAAGGGCAGCTCTAGTTGGACGCGCATGACACAGATGGATAGTGGTACACTTTACTTTTTATTCTTATCTTGTCACCGACTATAGTCCACCATGGCTTTGTTTTTCGATGCCATCCTCAGCGTAGTCCGTATAGGATGCTGTACGATGCGGCGGCGTCTGCGTCATTATCAGCAGCCTCGCGGAGAGCAGCCAGGTGCTTCCGTTTCACGGCAGCGATTGCGTTAACAATGGGAGCGGAGAAGCGAACGGCGGGCCGTCGGGCGCGACGGCGAGGAATCATGGGATAAAGCACGCGATGGCCAGCGGTAGTTTCTACCCGCTTTGCGCTGGGCCCTCTTAAATGCACCACTCACTCTCCCATATGCATGCAGGAAAGTCACATTCCGTGAGAAAAAGCCAACGTCTTGGAGCCTGTCGCGCTACCCGATATTCGAATTGCAAGTGTCACGGCTATTTTTGTTCGATGTAGCCGTAAATTTGTGCATCGACGCGAAAGCATTGTTTTTGAAAAAAGTTCAATAAAAAGGATAATTCGATTTATCCGAGTTCTTTATAGCCGGGTTTCATTTTTTTAGCACTGACGGGTTGCCGCTGTGGTGTTCCGTTTGTATATTCGCGAGGGTGTCGGAATACTTTAAAAATTCAATATGAATTTAAGAATGTCCGCACACACGAAGTCGTACTTCACGCGAGAAGCTTATCTTCGAAAATCCAGACTTTTCATCCGATATCAAGAGAAAAGTTCTCGGGATAATTGAATGATAAGTGAACGATATGCGAATGAAAGGCCACCGTAAATGTGTGTTGTTAATCATTAAATTTGTGTTTGTTTTAGTGTACATTTCATAAAAAATGGTGAAAAGATCCCGTGAGCCACGTGAGCCGGCACCTCGCAGTACTTGGAAAACATCCCGGCTTTCGAGCGAAAAGGGGTACGTCGCAGCACTTCGGAAATTTCCTAACGTACCGTTCACAATAACGTCGGAACGGTGCGCGCCACTTTCACAAGTTAACTTTGCTAGGCTAGTGGTGTACGAGTGAAAAAAAAAAAAAGAAAAAGAAAAGACAAGTCACACGTGTCCATTCGGCAATGCAGCCGCGGTCCAAAACGCAGGTTTCATGTTGATGCAGTGAAGTAAAAATGACGGTATCAATCTAGTGGATCAAAAGTAGTACAGTAGCACATTATCACAAGGAAACTATTCAAGACGGTATTTTAAAACAGGAGGGTAGTCGTACTACTATATTAAATAGTCCACTTCAATCCTCTTCTGTCCCGTCTTTCGCTTCCCGTTTCGTTCCGAGATCGACCTATAGGTGTCAGCACCGTCGCCGCGTTAGTCTGGATCGGTGGTCGGTCGCGCCTATACGAATGGACACAGCGGCGTTTCGTTGTGAGCAATTTCAGCCAATTGCCGGCGAATAAAACTCGTTGACTGTAGCCAACTGGTAATGCGTACGCTCTCCATTGCCGAATCGATGCACGAAGCCCGCTGAACGTTATTATTACTTGCGAGAGAAGCGCAGTCTGCCAAGGAGCGGGATGCTTGTCCTCAGCGACAGTCTGCGTTTTCGCACTATATGACGTATTTTGTCGCTTATTTGCATGTGTTTCGCTCGTTTTGTACATAAAATTACAATATATAGACTAAGAGAAGGCGTCGCAGACCTGAATGTCTCGCAGGTGCACCTCGTCGGGCTTCTCGACCTCTCCCATCTTGAGGAAGACCTCCTCGAGCGTCGTCATGGAGATGCCGTAGCTGCGCACGCCGAGGGTGCCCTCGGAGATGGCCTCCTCGACGGCGGCGAACAGGTTGGCGAAGTTGCAGGTGGAGTCCATGGGCAGGATGAAGGCCAGCTCGGTGCCCGTCGACCGGTACACCGTCACGCTCGGAACGTACCGCTGCACCAGATGGCTGATCTGGCTCTTGTCCGCGCCCTGATCGACCACCATGCTGCACCGAACAATCCACTCACGTTTTGACGATGTAGACAGACAGCGCGTCAGCCTATTTGCGCGAGCTCTGTTGAAATGCCACGATTCTAGTACATTATGTAGTCTGCACGGCGGTGGCGACTTCGTCGATCCCCACAAACTCGGCTCCCGTAAAACTTCGCAAACATTGCTTTAGAGTCGCTTATATTCGCCGATGCAAGAGCGTCATAGCACGTATATTTTTCTGATGTGCGCAGTATCAGCCCTTTTAGCCTTGCGACCTACCATACTGCCTTGCTGACTTTTTTTTTTTTGTTCATTTGTCTTAAATACGCATAATATAAGAGCACCTGCCTCTCTTCGCTGCATGTTATTTTCATAGATATTACCCGGTCATTTCTTCCTCGACTTGTAGCAAAACATTTTTGTTTCTACTCCCGTAAAAACCCTGCTTGAAGTTGACGGTGCAAACAAAACAAACAAACGCCGTCCTGTATAGATAGCCCGCACGCTTGCGATTGCACGAACTTTGTCGAAGTTCAGTTCATCTAATACATCTGTGGTCTACAAAGCGAGTCGTTTGTCTCCTTTGCTCGGCGACTTCATAACGCAGGCTTCAGGAGAGCGCGCTGACGCCTTCGGGCGTCAGTGCATTCGGACACCATTTTTAGGGCCTCTGTCGGAAAATTCCCTGCACAACTTTTGTAGGACCGGACTGAATTGCAAAGCTTTCTGTTCGCGAGTTTCATTGAATGGCCGCTTTAGGTAATATCTACAGCACCGTAATTGGCTAATGTTTTGCTTTTACGAACAATTCTAGGGTAAGGCTTTCTTTTCTAACGCGAAACCGTGGTTATTTTTCTACTGCTTTGCAGCTGGGCTTGCTGGGTTCACTGTATCAACAGTATTACTATCTTACATCTATTTTACGAATCCAGTACGATGCCAGCAGCTGTAGTCGCCTCCGCTTTAAACATTAATATGCTATTCTCCGGATCTCACAAAATAATCAGTTGAATTTGAACAAAGCAGAGACGTCAACAGCCGCGACAGAGCTTTTTATGAGTATGTGTGTACGTCATGCCAAATACGCGCTCAAGACACAAAGAACTAGTGCACGCGTTTTTTTTTTTTTTGACTTAACTCAGCGAGTGAAAAGGAGCATTGCTGGCAGCAAATCTCCGAATAAAAAGCAAATTTACGAAGACCAAGTTCGCTCACGTGAGGTGATAGCCGATTCCGAACCGGTTCTTGAGGAAAAGGGACGTTCCGGCACATCGCAGCTTGCCCTTGCACAAAATTGCCTTCCAGTCTGCGAGAAAAAAATGTAATAAACGGTTGAAAGCATCAGTTGCTACAGAATAGACTGCATACAACAAGCGTTTTCCATAACTTTCAACGCTTCACTCCAACTAGTAGACGAGAGTACCACCCCTTGAATACAAAATGGCATATGCGCATCATTACCATATAAAGCCCAGGCCCGTAACCAGGAATTTTTTTCTGGGGGGGGGGGGGGGGGGCACTTGCCGAAGGCCTTGAGTGTTTGGGGGGAAACACATATTTTTATTACTTATTTTCGGCAAAACACCCTCCTCCAGCAATATTTCGGGGGGGGGGGGGGGTAGGCTCCCCCCCCCCCGGCTACGGGCCTAATAAAGCCCATGCACTGTTAACACTGAAGACTCGTTGATTTTTGTTTTCAGCTTTCGAAAGGTATACTCGTATAAGAGCGTCGAGACCACGTACCTGCGAGAATGTCGGCCTCGTCCATGAAATGGGTGGTGAGGACGATGACCTTGCCTTCCTTGCGCTTTTGCAGCTCGCTCCACAGGTGGCGCCTCGAGTACGGGTCCATGCCACTGCTTGGCTCGTCCAGGAACACGATCTGCAAACGAATAACGTCGGCGTTCACTGAATGAATGATCTATCGCCGCGATAGGAATTACATGGACGACACTGCGGACGAATTTCCTTCGTGGCCGTCGCCGTGATGTTCATCCTTCACAAACCGGATCTCCGCACAATGTCGTTATCAGTATTCCCAGTCTTAGCTAACAGTTGACTAGCACACGAAAATGTTGGCTAAGAGCTGTCTAGTGTAGCCCAATGCTGGCTAGCAGTGGCTGACTGTTCGCTATCGGTGGCTAATTGTTGAAGCCATGTAGTCAGATGGTCTTTCTCCTGTATAGTGCAGCTGGTTGCGCGTGCACTGGGCGGAAGTCACTGCAAACACGCCGTGCCAAACGCGCGTTACCTTTGGGTCTCCGACGAGGGCGATGCCGACCGAGAGCTTGCGCTTCTGTCCTCCGCTCAGCTTGATGGCCTGCACGTCGGCTTTCTCCGCTAGGTCCAGCTCAATGAGGATGTTCTTCACCTGCAGAACCACACACAACGTGGCTTATTATGTGGCTGCTCCAAACCAAGTTTGCATACATGACAAAACAAAAGTGTTCTTGAATACATAATTTATCTCTCTGTATCCATCCTGAGTGCGATTGTCACTTCTTTTTTCTTTCTTTCTGTATAGTGCCTCTCTACACTCCTACACTGCACACGCTGAAGTTCATAATTACTTCAACGGCTATTTCTTTAGTTCTATTGCCGTGTAGTTAATGACACGTGAGTGCTTTCCTGCTAGGGCGGAACAACTGCCACTGGTAGGCTGTAAAAGAACGCGTCACCGAGGCTCGTATGTTTCTAGCGGTATCGTGGTGCAGTGTAAACACAGTATGTCCGGGTTACAAGCGCAAGAAAACCTTGAATGCATCTAGTATATTATGGCTGAAGTCGACTAAGGTTTAGCGGATCTTCACCAAGTTCACTAGTATCTAACAAATAAAAAAAAAAAGCTCGAAGTACACTGAGCGCCTCACAGTGTGCACCCAATCAGTAGCTTGCTAGAGATTCGAGGTGTAGAAACGTCATCACTGAAGTTGTGCGAGGCCAGGCGCAGCTGCCTCTTGACATCACTAATCATCACATTCGAAGTAATGTTATCGCGAGCTTCGAGAGCCATCGGTGTTATGCACCCGCCCAGCCTCCTTGTAAATGCCTCTCAGTAAGCCCTATTGCCAATTTTGGTTACAAACTGGAAACTGTCAGGCGCTGTCTAGGCAGCGTTTTGCCGCAATAATTGGCGCACTGGCGCACTCGTGAGCAGTGACGTAACAAGCTGCTTGCTGTGCGAGTGTCTTCTGGCGAGCGATTTTGTTCCGTGCTCAGCTGCGCGTGCAATCGAGCTATTTCAGGCTTGTTTAACTTGACATTGAAATTGAACAATTTGCAACGGCTGAAACTTTGATAGAAGACGACGGCTCCGCTCTACGCAGCACACGACGTCACACACTCCATGACAAAATGGCGGTCGCCTGCAGTGGGCGGGGCTTATAGCCGACGACTTCTAGGGCTTATTTTGCACTGAAATATCATTTACAGTTCATTTTTCACATGTGTATAGGCACAATAGACTTCAATTTTTCGCTGAAAACCCAAAATTCTTGGGTGGCCATGTAATTGCCCCTTTAAGGGCATGCATACTTGCATCTGTAATTTTAACTCGAACAAAGGCTCTATCGAAAGGCAGAGCGCGTGGCTTTCGATTTGAAATTCCTATCATACTCGTGCCGCGCAGCTGTTTCATACTTCTCAGAAACGATCAACCACTCAGCGATCTACGAGCACCGCTTGTTTGTTGCGATTCCGAAACCTTGTAAGAGGCTTTTTATAAGCGAGCCCTTAGAATAGCGATAATAGGCGTGCGCACGAGGGGGGGGCAGAGGGGGCGGTCGCCCCCCCCCCACCAGTTACCTAAGAGGTAACTTGGGGGGGGGGGGGGACCGAGTCAATGTATAGGGCCAAGTCGGCCCTATACATTGACTTAATAGGGGAGGGGGGCGCTGCAATGAACCTTCGCCCACCCCTGAAGGGGAGCCCTGCGCACGCTTATGGCGATAGCGATACAGAAAGAAGGCGTGCCTCGAGGTCGATGCTGCTGGGCGGCACGCCCTTCATGCGTGCGAAGAAGCGCAGGTGCTGTCGGGCGGTGAGCGTGTCGAAGAGGATGTCCTCCTGGAGGCAGACGCCCAGCATGGATCGGATCTGGGCCACGTCCTCGGGTCTGTCCGTGTGCAGGTCGTAGATGCGCGCCGAGCCGGACGAGGGCTTCAGGGTGCCCACCAGCATGTTGAGCAGGGTGCTCTTGCCGGCTCCGTTGTGACCTAGCAGGGCGGCGATCTGTCCCTCGTGCATGGTCAGGCTGACGCCGTCCACGGCCACCACGGGCTCTTTGCGCCACGAGACGAACACTTTGCGCAGGTTCTGCACTCTGCGTCGAACAACACAGACAGTGCGTGGATGTGATTACGGGAGCGCTTTGGTTTGAGTTCATTGGTTGGTTCATTCATGACACAAGGACAATGAAACATGAAACACAGTTCAGTTATTGTGGAGTCTACTCCATTTCTATTGTCATTGTGTCTTTGCGCTGCCACTTCCTAACGTGTCACTGGAGGACCGTCGATGTCCCTTCGAGGCTCCACAGCTTTCTTTGAATCACGCTGATGATATCACACGCGCGTGTGAAAAGGACGGTTGAGTAGGAAAGAAGGTGAGCATTGATTGGGCAACATCGAGCCTCAGGTTCCATTACGAGCGGAAGCTACAATGGTTCACCGAGAGCAGGAGCCCGTTGTGTCGTCACAGAGAAGCAAACCAGCGTGGGGCATAGGAAACGAACGACCCTCCCATTTGAATGATTTAAGACTTGGAGTAAATCTGTGATGGTTTCATCTTCCTGTGGCGGAGTTTATTTAAATTTCGGATTAGTCAACTTTATACAAAAGACACTGTACCAAAAGCACTTGTTCTCGTGGAAGTTAGCCGACGCGTAAGGTGAATGTAACAGCGTCAGCTGGTACAGTCGCGAACATGCCGTCCTTGAATCGCAGAGCGCAGTCCCTATGGGAAAAAGCATAAGTTTACTCACTTAATGGCTTCCCTGCCGAGTAGCTCGGCTGGCCGGTCCTCGACGTCGGGAGAGGGCGCGTTGTTGTCGGGCTTGACGAGATCGTCCGGCTGGGTCGACTTGCGGCCCCCGCCAAAGCCCAGCCAGCTGAAGATGAAGAACGGGCTGCGCTGCTGGCCGAACTCGCCTGCGAGGGTCAAAGTGGGTAAGAACACTTCTGGTCTCAAACACATCTTGTAATAATGCGATGACCTGTTCATGGAAGTCTTCGCTGCTTAAGAGTGGTGCATTAAGTAATGGAAGGGCGTTTGCCATGTATCATCATCGTTCTCATCATCGGGCTGCTAGGTTCACTTCCGGACGAAGGTGTCTCCTCAACCAATCCTCAACCAATCGAGTCCTGCACGAGTCGATTCCGTCTTATGCCTTCAAATTTCTTAATTTCGTTGCTCCACCTAGCCCTTGGACATTGCAGCCACGCTTACTGTCTCCTCGTGTCCATTCCGGTGTTCTACCTAACCACTGTCATCTGTCCTTCTCATGACGTCACCATGTATTTACTCGTAAAGAGAGGAAAAATTCTGAGTGCGTGGTACGGGTCAGTCGAGGGGGCATTCTCTCTAATATTCATTGACTGCAACGTAAATATTTACCTAATTACAAAATTAAAAAGAACAGTAAATTATGTTTATTGCATATGTTCAAATAAATGTATCCGATATTCCGGATGCCGTTAAGAAAAAAATGGTCAGTCATGTAATCACACGAAACACTCAGCGTTTTGTTCAGTTACTAAACGGGTGACACGTGAAATGCTTTAAAGAACAGCGGAAAAACTATTTAGGTGTTGCGAAGAAAAAAAATTCGGGGAATAATATGGAGTCTGTTGATGGAACAACAGTGGTAATTGATCATTTGAGGACGTCTTCCGTTTTATAGAATGGTGTGATGTCAGAGTATGTACTAAGGTAGCTTTCCAGATCACGAGCGACTGACGTCACAGCGGGGAGAAAATAAATTCGGATGGAACCCAACGTTGAAAAGATCTTTGTGTGTGCGCGCGTGTGTGCGTGCGGTAGAGGAGAATTCAATCCCATTTCAGAGTCGCTGCAAGGCGGCCACGCGCAGCTGAAAGTTTAGCTTGAAGATGGCGTCGTGCAACCTTCTTTCTGGTTATCCTTTCGCCCACTAATATCTCTACGAATGGCGTGCGTACAAGCATGTGTGCGTGCAATGTCTCTGTGCTCAAAGATAAAAGTCGAGTGCGTCTCTGTGGGGCCACTGTCACGATGCGTACCTCCGATATCCACTCCAGATTATCTACGAACGAAATCTCATCTCCTGTCTCGCAACTGCGGGGCGCGAAACAGGGCACGCTGTGGCAAGTATGTGCGTGATCCGCTTTGCGTTCTATAGCGCTTCCATCGAGCACGTGCGGTGGTCGCCTCAGTAAAGCTAAATTAGTTTAACCGCAATGTCTCGCGTTCTCGTGTTCCCGCACGCGTTCGTCGTTTCAATTCCTTTTAGCCTGCCATTGTTACGTTTCAACAAAATACAACCCTCAAGTTTTCCTATGTTTTCCCTGGCTTTATTATCTGTTGCTTATAGCTGTAAGTGCGAAGAAGTCTCTTTGTTCTCTCCTCCTTCCCCTTAAATCTTCCTACGCTCCCCCCAACCCCCCAACCACCCACCGCCCCACCCAGCACGCTCAAAACTTGCGGCTGTAAAGCTAGCTTCTCCGTTGTGTAAGTGTGTGTGCAACAGGGCACGCTTTACAGGGTTCGCAATCTGGACATTGAGGGGGAAAAAAAAAAAAGCCAATTTCTCTCGTATTTGAAAATCACCTTTTTACAGCCCCAAAGGCACCACTGTGTTCGCAAGAAGACGCTAAGCAAGCGAGACAGTACTCAAAGAAAAAGGCGGTTCGCGCCTCAACACGCCATCAGGTAGATTTTGACGGCGTCTGCTAGGGCCTACATAACCCTTTACCGGTAAAAAAATGATAAATGATAAACATTTTGTTCTAAGGGACCGAAAGACAACAAAGCATGTATCGGAAAATATTTTGAGCCGATGTGGCCGACACGCGAACGAAGAATGGACGACGTCGCACTGACGTTCAGGTACAGAAATTTCGGCACGAAATTTAGTAACGAAACTCGCAACTTCGTTTTCTCTTCCCACAATGAGCATAATGGCGAAAATAATTACAACAGAGAGTTCTCAAGCGATATTTTAGCAATATAAAGTGATATATTTCACTTCAGTGTCATTTGAAAGGTTTTTACGACGGAGTGGTTCAGGCTATCTGAACAACCGTTTTTTCTGCACTTAGATCGTGCTGCCAAGTGATCGCTATCCAATCTCAATATAGCCACCAACGCAAACTCCGTATGTATCTGAAATTCGTGCTTTTTAACGCAATTACCGATTATCTTAACCTGAACGTGACGTAGACTTCACTCAAGTTGACTTTTTTTTTTTTTTTGCACTTGCATTCTGCCGGCAATCCACAGTTCGCTGCGTACTTATTACAGCATGAAAGAGCTACGTGCCGCCACGGACGCGCTCTCAGCCGGTTCTTACAGTATTTTATGTGTAATGCGAATAGAATCAGGAATGTCGAAGGATATCTCGGAACATGGGAATGCTAGAATAATTATACGAAATAGAATAGCGTATATAGTCACGCGACTGCCTCGAAGTTTCCAATGCAACCACGTTAGCTTGCTGCAGTGACCGAAGCATTCATTAACTTCAGTTACGTGGCCAACAGTAGCAATAATCAGCTCGATTTGTGTCGCCGTGGCCGCATAGTTTGTGCCGATGCCGATTTCTCGTACCTCTCAACGCCTGCTTTTATTAAATCTGATGGGCGTAATTTCAATTACTACGACTTATTTCATATCCACTAACTAACAGGCGAACGTGCAGTACCTCATGCGCTTAGTCGCTTATTTGAAGGCTGCAGATTACAAAATTAGATTATCAGCGTTTCAGCAATTGTCAAAATTGGTTCAATAGGGTTACGACTGACGAGATCTATCTAGGATGCCATTGTGTCGTGCAACGAACACAGTAAAATATACGCACTTTATTTCTAATTCTTTATCTTCATAAGCAAGGTGAAAGCGCAGAAGCTGCGAATCGTACAACGAAATTCGGCGCGCTCACACCACGTGCACAGCCCCCATAGTATTTACTGCTCCATAAAAAACCAATTTATCCAAGGAAGAATTTCGTAGAAGTCGGCCTACAATGAGGAATGGGAAGCATATACGCGAAATATCATTCACGGGTGTCTTTATAAACTACCGCGTTCGTGCAGTCGTGCAACGTTCTTCTCACCGGGCACGATGGCGTCGAAGTAGTAGGCGAGGAAACCGTACAGGACTATGTCCACGCTGAGCATGATCATGGCGCTGCCCACGGAGAAGTCGTCCTCGAAGAGATCGGACCAGTGCATGGCTCCCCGGACGTCCATCTGGCTCACCTTCTCGATGCCCAGGGTGAAGGCGGCGGGCGACAGCAGCGCCACCGCGTAGAACACCCACGTGGCCACGCGACCCTTGAGGAACACGGCGAACATGTAGAAGAAGCTGAAGAGGAGCATCATCAGGCCCACCACGGAGCCGGCAACCTTGGACTTGTTGAAGAAGGGCGTCGCCATGAAGCTGAACATGACTATGGTCAGTCCGTACAGGAGGGACAGCACGAACACGATGAAGATGTCCGTGTTTGGAAGGATCCGCAGCACGTACACCATGAGGGTCATGATGGCCGCCACGTTGGCCACCACGACGGCCTCGACGACGGACCAGGCGGTCCAGTAGGCGGACGGCATCATGCCCATCATGAGCATGCCCTCCTTGATCTTGCGCTCCTTCTCGAGCACGATGTTGACGCACAGCACGGAGACGAAGGGCGAGAAGGCCAGTGTCAGGTAGAGCGGCACCAGGGTGCGCCACGTGGTGCCCGGGTCCACGTAGGCCGGCTTGGGCAGAAGCCTCACCACCACCTCGGGCAGCCGTGCATCGCTCTTTGTCCACAGCTGGTCAATTAGGAGACGGGAAGAGGAGGGAGAGACAGACTGGCGTAAGTTTGCTGAGATATTTTCTTTGTTGTTCTTTCTGTCCTTCCGTTTTTGTATGCGCTGTACACAAGCTTACAATGCGCTTTGTAGCTGGTCAATGGCATAATAGAAACCGGCAAACCAGAAGCCTTGCTGTTAAGAACTCGACCATTCATTCACCGTGAAATGCGACTGTTTAACCCTGAAGGTCTGGAATAGTACAGTACACTTCTGCGAAGACATAACTGGTCGAGCAGAATTCGGACACTAACCCGACGTGCAGCGCGCTACATTTCAGTGCTTCTGGTGGTGAACATGGGGAAATGTTAAGTTTGCATGTTTATAATGATCCAGCCTGTCATTCTGCAAGTGAGCATTTTCTGAAGTGCGGTGTGGCAGGCAACAATTCGATCAACTTTTTCGCATGGCACGTCTTAGTTCTCAAAGCATGTTGTTTCAAGGCGCTGATTAAAAAAAAAAAGAAGAGAAAAAAAACGCTGTCGATTAACATTAGCCGGCCACCATGACGACCCCTGTAGACAAATTGTTCCGTTGGGGGGTCTTTAAATAAATAAATAAATAAATAAATAAATAAATAAATAAATAAATAAATAAATAAATAAAGCTGGTAGCATAAGGACGAAATGCGTACGTTTCTCATAACATCATATAGCATGGTGAACTGTTCTCTACATAATGGACTTTTATGCGCTGTGGTTGGGATGCTCTACAGAACAATCCCGCATACCATGTGCACGTTAAAAGCATACGCAATGCCTCTAATCGTGACGACATGTCGGCATGCGCATGCGTTTTCATACGCAACTGACCTTGATGAACGTGTAGTCGATGGCCGCTTGGAGAACGCTGAATCCGCTCGAGTAGTAGGCGCCAGCAGGGCATAGTGTCGGATCGGACGAATGAACGAAGTGCTTGATCCGACACATCTCTATAGAAAAAAAAAATAATAATAAACGAGTTCATTAGCCCGAAATTGGCCCTTTAAGGTCGAATGGATTCTTTTTAAGACGGACTACTAACTTGAGACGAACTCTCGCCTTCAGACGACTGGCACAGCCAGTCGCAGTTAGAGGAAACGCAGGTGAGTTTTTTTTTTTTTTTTGTAATACGGCAAAACTGCCCGAGTGATCAATGCGTGCCACTTACAAGTTGGAACTGACGCATTTGTAGCATAACAGCGTGCGTAAGCGCAGCATAGCATAGTATGGCATAGCATAGCGTACAGCGGTGGATGACCGCAGCTGCAGCTCGATTGGTAGAGCATCGGACGCGTAATTCGAAGGTTACAGGTTCTGTTCCTGTCAGCGGCAAGTTATATTTTCGTCCACTTTATTTTCTTCACGTTTATATCATAATTATTAGAAATAACATTCTATATACTTTCCTTCGTATTACAGCCTGCTAGTTCTCATCAATAATGTGTCTCACAAAGGAAAACGAGGCCTCAAAATTCCCCTTTCTTTCCTTCAAGCAATATATAGCGTAGCGTAGCATAGCAAATAACACCACACCACAGCACAGAATAACAAAAAAATCTTCATAGATATCTTCCAAAGAAAAAACAAAAGTATAGAAAGCGTAGGAACTGCGCTCACACATTAACAGTAACCCGCTCTAAGTAACGTATGTTATGCGGTTATCTCTGCATACCTTCACCGATACTACGAATCAATACAATCGACAGAGAAGGACAAGGTGATGTGTTCGCCTTCGAGTCATCCTAGGCGAATGCATACGGGACCCTTTAAGTTTCTCTGAAGGACAGGTGCCTTACTCGCATAAGGATACCTAAGGGGATCTTACACTGAACAGTGGGCGCAAGTACCGTAATACACGCCGATAGATAGCCCACCTGAAATCGAGAGCGAGTGAAAATTTGAGGTGGGCTATAGCTTTCGGTGTGCAGTTGGAAAAAAAAAGTTGGAAATTTTATAACAGCCAAAAAATAAACGCGTGTTTATTAGCACTGAATTCGTTGGTCACCAAAATCGCCCAGTGAACGATTTCGCTGTCAAACAAAAGGGCGACAACATCCTCACGCGTGGTGTTCGAGTGGTTGGCAGGGAAGGGTGAGCTGCCGAAGCAAGCCGCTCATGACGCTCTCCGCCTTCTGATCCGTGCAGGGCGGTTGATATACCGAACCGCTTCAAGGAGGTTATCAGCCAAAGGAAAGGGGCGATGCTATTGTCGGGGGTGGGTTATCTATCGGTGCCCTTGAAAAACTTAGAAAGTCGCGCCAAAAACGGGCGTGGGCTATCTTTCGGAGTTGGGACATCTCTGAATATTTTACGGTAGCTCTTATTTAACGGCGCAGTCTCACCGACAGCGGCCGCTACGGGCACGAAGGCACTCGCTTCGCGTCTGCCCCTCTAGTCCGGCCACAGCTCAGTTTCGCTTCTGCCGCACGGTAGGCTGCGCGTTCCAGAGCTGCTGTCGCGCCTGTGGAACTACATTGCGCGGTGCCTATACGCAAGGATGGTTAGCAAGGGATGTGGTGCATGTTTCCACTGAAAACAGTAGTCGAAGACAGCCGCATAACGGTAGACTGTTAAATGCATTTCCTTTTGCATACGACTAGTCCATCCTCAACGATCGAATTATCATTGCACGCTGTTTTCGCTGAACCATTTTCGCATTCTGACGCACAAAGCATCCGCATCCTTACCTATGCCGACGTCCTTCAGTTCGGGCGATGGTAGGTGTCGAAGAGGAAAACGCAGCTGGTAGGAGCCGTTCTTTGTTATGTCGTCACCTTCAAAGACCACGCCCACTAAGGACCGCGTCGAGTTTTGCCGGAATGCCTGTGCGCGCAGAGAATGAAGGCAGACGTGAGAAAGGAGAGCTAAGTGAGATGAGATAGATAGATAGATAGATAGATAGATAGATAGATAGATAGATAGATAGATAGATAGATAGATAGATAGATAGATAGATAGATAGATAGATAGATAGATAGATAGCACACCTCCTCCATGTCCTTGGAGGTGTTGTACATGGAGTAGTTGAAACCGCTGGTGTACGTGTTGGCGTTCAGGTAGCTGATGACGTCCCTCATGAATTGCCTGGTCTGCGGTGTGGATGGCGCCGCCATGATCTCGTTGGTGAGCTGGGAGAGGTGCGACGGCGTCACCAGCCGCACGTGCCCGATGGGCGTGTAGTGGGGCGGCTTCGAGCTCGGCTTGAGCCCGCTCCGTATGCTCATTAACGAGGCCACCATGAGCAGCGGCATCACCACCTCCTGCGAGAGGCGATCGTCGTGGGCTTTTAAGGCGAAAGCCTCGGACGACTCGTCAGACGCGAAACTTGACCGTCGGCGCCCCGCGGCGTCGAGGACGAGTGATGCAGATAATCATCATCACGAGATGACGTCACCATATGAAGTCACTACAACGTCAGAGATTCTGTGGCGTCATTATGTCGTCATCGTGACGTGACGTCACATGACATGACATCGTAGCTTGGTCAAAGGTAGTCTGATCACGGAGGCAATGCAAAACCACGCTAGGTGCAGAAAGCTTTCGAAGGGTGCAGGCAAAGACAGAAAATGCGGCGAATCGGAATTGACGATCATGTAAAAAACTGGAAAAGAAATGATGTTTATTTTCAGCACGCATGTCACAAGGTTGCGATTTGCAAACATAAATTACAAGCAAAAACTCCAGTTGAGGTTAAAACTGCCGTATCGGGATTCCCAGAGGTAGGGACACAGGGAGGGGCGGGGGGCTCTGAAGTCGTCCCGGGGGCCGCAAAATACTGCCACACGGGCCGCATGTGGCCCGCGGGCCGCAGGTTGCCGACCTCTGCCGTAGATGAATGTCTTGTGTAGGCTGCGTCGTGGTTTGAGTAAATGTTCGTCCATAAACTTATATTTAAATTGTGCGCCTGTGCCGGACAGAAATACTTGATGCTTTCTTTGTGAGGTCACTGGCACGAAATCAGTATATGACATGCAGGCTTTAATTAAGCTACAATTTTAAGAGCGAACCTGTCCTTATTTATTGTTTGTTATTTATTTATTGTTTGTTATTTATTTATTATGTCCTTATTTGCTGTTTATTAAGTAGTGTTGTTCACTCACTGTTATTGGGCAATATATGTATACGTACGGGCGGACGGAGCAAGGCGGAGCAATATGCCTTTAGTCCTTTCATTCCAGTCAATGTACGTTAAAAATATTGAGCAGCCATTCAGACTCTGTGAAGGTAGCCACTTCATGAACGTACGAATTCATCGAGAAAGACGGCGGTAATTGAGACGGCTAATTGCTGAGAAAAGTTACTGCTACAGTGGCATTTCCAGGACTACGTGACATGAACACGCGCAGGGGTTGCCTCCCGGATAGAGTGCCGAACACCGACTATTGAAAACGTTTACGATGGACGGTGGGGCAACTTTCTACGGTGCCACAAACCTGGGCTTAGCATGAGCCAGTGAACAAAGCGATGGACTTACCCAGAAGGTCTTTGCCTTCTCCGTTTTCTTGAGTAAGTAGTTTCGCCATATCAGGGCCATGAGCTGAGTCCAGAACATGCTGCGTCGTGGCACCGCCATCTGCGCTCACAGAAGGGCGCGAAATGTAAACGCTGAACGAGAGTACCTCTTGTGCGCGTATCAACCATAACATTCTCATAACATTCCCATAACATTCCCATAACAATCGGGCCTCAGTTTACAGAAGCCGTGGGCATGGCCGTGGGCACTTCAAACTGAATCAAGCCGAGGACGTAAAATACATGGCACAACGGAACAGCACTAAAATGGAACTATCAATAAATAGGCACAAGGTGGGGATCAAAAGGAGCCTGAGAAAGCAATGGTATAAAACTGGCCGCGAGGAAATAATTGAAAGAAAAAAAAAAGCAAAAGAAATGACCATTTGTGAAAACACAGCATTTCTGTTCATTGTGTTGCTTTGAAAGTTTACATTCATTTACCATTTTCCACAGCACCCTAAAAATTGAAAATTAGTTGTTGCGAGATTGATGATCATTCAGTGAATTCTTAATGCATTAGCACATGATCATTCGGTAAATTCTTAATGCATGAGCACTACGGGGGACTACTAGAAAAAGTGTATACCAGCTTGTGTGAAGCCAACCACTGGCGCGCGCCTGGTGTACCGTGTTTCCTCGTATGCTACTACCAGCCCCGTTTACAAACGCTGGTTGTTAAGGTAATGAAGGGTAATGCTGACGCATTTCCCGAGCATCACCACGGACATCACCACTGATCTTTCATTGCACAAATTGTACCGAGAGAATCCGCAACATATAGTATAAAGGGACAGTATATATGCCATTTCCATTTCATTTTCTTAGCTCACGGAGCACTGATACGTGTGCCTCTATAACGACGGTAATAAGCAAGCAATCGGTAATCTGACATGCTAACCGACATTTCGCATCACTCCACGGCTAAGCATGCAATGTGTCCTGGAGACGCTCTCTTGATTCTTCTGCCGTTCTTTTGCGTACAGACCCCTGATCGTCATTATTCGTATATTTTGAAGTACAACGGTGGCGGCAAATTCGAAGACATTGCGACGTAGCGAACATTTAAGTATCGCGGCCATTAACCGCGTCCACAAAATACGCTTGCATCGCATAATAGTGACGTGCTCGAAGCACTCGGTGTGCATTAAATAAACCGCACGCTGGCTGGCCAAAATACAGCAGGCATTGTACAGTGCAGAGCCATTCGGACTGAAACAGCTGTCACGAAACGCTGGTGTACTGCAGTGCTCTACATTTACGGGGCCTATAATTTTTGAAGTTCTGGGCAGGAAGCTTAGAGGCAGATTTACGCATAAATATGGCAGCGATTACCGAAGTGACTGCGTCTTAGCATTTACGTCATCGACAATGTTGAATCTGGACTCGGTGAAACTTTTATGGAGCAGAGAAATAATAGCTGATTAATTCATAATTCATTTCTAAATTTTAATCATAGTGTACTTCACAAAAGCTATGGGGATAATGACTTAAGGTAATGGAGGCCGCTTAAGCAGGTGACATGGTGGCGACACTGACAAAATAAATAAGAAAACGTGCGCTTACAAATAGAAACTATCGGGGCTCTCTCATCACTCAAAAAAGCGTAAACAATACAACCACTTCGGACACCGGAAAATCAAACCAGAGTCACCCGGACGAAAGCCAGATGTCCTACAGCCGCTGTTCTGCTAACTCGTCGGTCTGTCATCACGACTTGCGGCTATTGACAGGATGCTACCGACACAAAGCGGCCTTTTGAGCCCGTGCTATCCCGTGAAGCTTCAACCTAAAGGCACGCGGAAGCGCCGATATTCCACGAACTGGGGACGTCGACGCCCGCAGCGCCTCGTCATGGCCACAATTCCTATTAGACGCAATGAAACAGCTCTCTCCTTTTAAGCAGAGCAGTCTCAGCGTCGATTTGGGCTGACATCAACCCTGCCGGGCTCTTGCCGCTGATCTAAATCAGGGGCGGCTCCAGCCACTCATTTTAGGGGGGGGGGCGGGGGCGGTCGCTTGAAGTAACACCGGAGAGGGGGGGCGTGGTCATGACTTCTTTGTTTTTGCTAGCATAAAAACCCCATCATAGCATAAATACTGTTAATGTGCGCTCACAGTGGTCCCACTCGATTTTGTCCTAATTGGTGATAGGAGGTGGACGGTAAGCACTGAAGAAAGGGAGGGGGGGGAGGGTGCTGACAGTCTTTGCGGGGGGGCCATCGCCCTTACCGCCCCCCCCCTCTGGATCCGCCACTGATCTAAATGCATATTCGAAGCTATACGTTTTGCTTTCCGCACATTTCTGTGCTATATTCTGCTGCTCGTATCATCATATTTCCCAGCCTGTTGTTTCCGAGCGAAGCCTGTTGCGAGTCACATATTTTCGGTGGCGGTGGCGGCGTTCTGCGCGAAAAACCCGGTTCTGGCGAGTGAACAGAAATGCCGCCCTCGAAGGCGCGCCAGTCACATGCGCTTTTGTACGCCCCCCCCCCCCCCCCCCCCCTTTTTTTTTTTCCCCAATAACCGATGTTCTTTCGATATGATTTTTTATCGAGGTGACTCGACATTTCACGTTGCAACATTTCACTGTTGCCTGAATATGAAAGCACTTCTGTAGTTGTTGCCTATAGCAAGTGAAGTGTTGCGTTGCTAAGAGCGTGGATGAAGTTCCATTCCGGGCATGGAGAAGGAAACAGTTTCACCTCGAGGGCCATAGGCGTGCGCACGAGGGGGGCAGGGGGTAGGCGCCCCCCCCCTAGTCACCTAAGAGGGGGGGGGGGCGCAAAGTCTGCCCCATACATTGACTTAATAGGGAGGGGGGCGCTGAGATGAACCCTCCCCCCCCCCCTTCTCCTGAAGGGGAATCCTGCGCACGCTTATGGCAAGGGCGAAGCAAAAAATGCGTTAGCAGCTTATTTGGATCCAATCCCGCGTAACTCTGCAAAACACTCGTGTAAGAAAATACGGCCGCTTTAGGGAAAGAAGTGGTTTCCGTGCAGTCTCTTCGCATTGAAAGCATAACACGTAGAAGGTCATACGAGCCGTTTGCTGATGCCTGCCGAGATAGTGCGCGCGCCAGCGATTGGTACCACGCCCTTCACAGTTGCTGTTCGAGCGACAGCACACACCCCGCCTCATGCATCGGCGTCCCTTCATGCTCTTTCAACACGGGCGGGGTGTTTCCTTTTTCCTTAACGAGCAATCGACAGCAGGCCTCGCACGCGAGGGGATGTTATCGAATGCGCCCTCCGGGCGACGGAGATGGGCCGGCTCGTCTTATCTCTGCTTCAGCCGCGTTCGTCGCCAGCGCTCGCACGCTTTGACTGGCGGGTAGAACATAGTATGCGTGGGGCGATGTTATCGATTTGGACTTTATGCGGAACATGACGGCGACGGCAAAAATCCGGCGGCGGTGTCCGTATAATTGCTATGGCAATAAGAGGTAGTAGGTCAGGCACGCACACGCCAAACTTCGGTTGCCCCCATTTTCCAGGGAGGGGGAGGGCTCCCATTTTTTTTTTCCATTCGCCGTGTATGATTTGTCAAGGCTGTGGTTTAGTACCGATGAGTATAACGCACGTCACGATAGTATTTAACCTGTCAGTTAGCTACGCTTGTTGCACACAACTAATGTAGCTGTTGCTATATATATATATATATATATATATAGTATAAGAGTACACCGCAGATGTATGCCGCAGGATCATACCTCTGCGGCATGACAATGTATATATATATATATATATATATATATATATATATATATATATATATATATATATATATATATATATATATTTCGCGAACGTCTGTTCTCAGAAATGTATTCACTGCTATCTGATTGCTCGCATTTGGCTGGGCATTATTGTTTTGCAGAACAAACAAGTGGCTGTGTGAAATACAAAGCTTACGCATTGAGTTGGTCTAGCACCTGCAGTGGTATCTCGACTGCCGAGGCTCACCGTTTACCGATATCGTTGACATACGCAGTTATACCCAACGATTGGTGCCTAGATATTCCGGGGATGCATTGAAGTCAGTCGTACACGGGAACTCGGTATCCGTGTCAAGCGATCACGTTTTTCAAATTGCTCATGTCAGTTCACAGACGCCGCCGATCTTTGTCGAGAGGTAACCGATGCACGAAAAATAGTTCCACGGCACACACC
Source organism: Rhipicephalus appendiculatus (assembly GCA_030522465.1). Lineage (NCBI taxonomy): Eukaryota > Metazoa > Arthropoda > Arachnida > Ixodida > Ixodidae > Rhipicephalus > Rhipicephalus appendiculatus. The sequence continues at coordinate 57,638 of JALIZH010019421.1, forward strand.
CTGCGGCTGATGGAGCACGCAGCATATATTTGGGCGCAGCGAGTACTTTCCCGCGCTCGCAGCCAAATACCGTAAACTGTGCTTTCCGGATCCTACACACAATGTATCGGCTCACGCCACGCAAGTGTTTCCCGGAACGTGCTCAAGCACCTCCTGATCGTTTTATATACGCCGCGCGTTGACAACAAATTCGAAGCTGCGCTAGGCAGAAGTCGTGCAAAAGCCAGAGGAGGAAAGAGTCGCCGCGCGCTGGTTGCCATACGCTCGCACTCGCCCAATGGAAAGCCATTTTTTTTATTATTGTATCTCCAAAGCGTATGCGCTAAACAAACGTGCTGGCGCGCACGAGGCAAGGTTATCAGACCGCCTGTTGACAGTGTTTCAGCCATAGGTCTGTTTTGCTTCGCGCATAAACGAGAGAGATGAGAGGGAGAGAGAGATATCAGAAGCCGCGGTAAACATTGAAACAGGAAGCGTAAAGCTTGACGTTACACTCGCGAACTATGTGCAAACATTTTGTTACGTATAAACGAGTGCTGCTATACACAAGTACTCCTCGCTGCTAACGCCTCAGCGGTTCATGCTCCACGCCTGAATAAGCCATGTAAGAAACACCCTTGACGCGACGTCTTTGCCCGAGACACCGACTCCAAACCCGAAGAAAGAGACGGAGAAGGCAAAGGTCAGCGCTGCCACACCCAGTATTATCGGGATCGACCCGACAAAGCATTTCTCTGCGCGGCTCTGAAAACACCTCGATGAAACCTGCACATATCGCGTTCAGGGTGGTGACGCTATCAGCCCATCAGGCCTCTACTTCCTCTGAATCTCCCGAAAGTGACCTGTTTACACCGCACTGAATCCTCCGAAACCATGCCCACTTTGCTCGGGAAGAGAGCCGATGACACACCGGACGCAGGAATTGAACCCCGGGTGACAACCTCCAACAGCAAAACACACGCTGTGAAGTATATCATAGTAAGGATGAGATATGGATACATGTGGGTATTTTCGCCTGAACGTGAATTCCTATACACGAGAGCGTATTTGCGTTCCGCAGACAGTGAAATGTGGCAGCCGCGGTCGGGACTCGAACTCGCAACCTCGTCGCGCGACAGCGAACGCCATATTACATCGCATGAGCTGCTGCGACAGGGATCGAGAGTCTTCCGCCCACGTGATAGCATTGGTAGATCGATGCAACAGTATACAGAAGAGTGCCTCGACGGCGCGCACGTTTCTCATTAAATATGCACGGCATATAATCTGCTGACCTTGGCTGTCCAGGCTCCGCTCCGTGGCCCCGGCAAGGCTGCTGCTGCGACTCGTACAGGCAGCGCGCCTGAATGAACGGCAACTACGGGATCACCACCACGGCGATTACAAGTCGGCGCCGCGTAAAAGACGGCGCACGTGCGAAGTGGTACGAGCGTGTGCCATTTGAGAGCGCGCGCAGCGCGGTGTTGGGCACCGGTGCCCGGTGCATCGTAGACGGGCGCGGGTTCGGTCGATGAAAAAAGTGGGCTGAACCCGTTCCCGAGGTAACGGTCAAGCCGAGAAAAAACGAGAAAGAAAGAGAAATGCGCGCGCCACTGCACACACTGCGCCCTGCCATTCTTTACTGCGTCGGCTGACCGTTATGTTGTGTAAGCACAAGACTGACGTAGGGTGGTTCCACGAGAGATCGAACATGCATGTCCGGTCGATATTTTTGTTTTGTCTGGGTTTTTTATATGTTATGCGGGCACATTCAACGTGCACGGAACCGAAAATTTTATTTCCGAAAAACGCCCCGAGTGCGAGAAAAAAATATTTGAAGGTGGCGGCGCGGGCGTCTTGTTTTTGCTCACCGCAATATTTTTGAATTTCGCGGCCGAATTTAATGCGAACTGTAAACGTGGCGTGGAAAATATTTTGTGTTAGTTTTAATAGGCAATACTGTGAACTACATCCATGCTTTCTTGATGCTGTCCTCCAAAAGCAAAAAGTGTAAAAAAATGGCAAACACGGCCCAAATCGAAAATGTTTGCTAAGTTTGATGCGTCTTCGCCCGTTTGCTATTGTACGCAGAAACTTCAGAACTGTGTCACATATAGATAAAGGCCTTTGAAATGTTTCTGGGAAAGATCGCTTTCCTTTAAGCAGCGTAAAAAAAAGAAAACAATAGTTAAAAAAGCAAGTTTTTTCAAAAAGGCCTATTTTCAAAAAACAAAATAAAAAAAACCCCGGTCTCAATTTTGACGAAAATTTTTTATCGAAGAGCGCTTATGTGAGTCAATGCACGGTTTCAATATCATATGTCCTCATTTGCTTTGTTAACGAGATATAACGGGCCAAAGTGACCCTTGCTGTGTGTTCTCACTTCAGTACATTTGATGGTTGTTATCAGCTTGCATTGTGCGTAAATATACAGTACTAATTATTTTGCTGCAGCGAAACTTCACTCCGGTGGCCTGTCTTCAGGAAAAATGTATTCTCAGATTTTATTTGTGCCTAGCGTGTGCGGGGGGTGGGCTGCTCCCGCTCTTTAAAGGACCGCTCTTTAAAAGAGCCGCGATTTTCCCCGCACTTTTGTGGCCTCCGAGAGTGGACGGCGTTCGCACTGTGCGCCACACGTCTAGGAATTGCACGACGTTGATGCCGCGCCTCGTCCAGCAAGAAAACGATTTGCCTAAATTAGGCCCAGTATTTTAAACTGCCGTACTGTTTTGTAAAAAAAAAAAAAAAGAATGCAAAGAGGCAGAGCTTTTTAAGATGCCCAAATAATCGACCACGAAAAGTGCGCGCACACACACACACACACGCACACACACACACACACACACACAGCAGCCTGTACGTGCATGGTTATGTTCAGTCTAAATCACTTTAGCGCTGAATGTAGTATCTTATGAAGAACGAGTGCTGTTGAAGTGTAGCGAATTATTCGAGCACAGCCTCGTTGCCCGTGGCTGTTGTCCGCGCTGCGAATACGTATTTTTCAGAAAAATAACAATCTCCCTCTCTCTCTCATTCACACACACACCGGACGCAGTGCCGATACCGTATAAAGAATTTTTTTTCTGGATGCACGGAGTCACCACACCGATGCAAGGTGGACTCACTCCGTATTTTGGGCCACACGTCACGGAAGGAAAGTTCTGCTCTCGCCACTGTTCAAAAAGACTCAAGAGACGGAAACAGAAGTCACACGTAGGAGCGACGGTTGACCAATAGAAAGCACCGCCTCAAGGAGCAGAACGCGCTCACTCTATAATGCAACACCTAGACATCAAGAGGCGCATACGGCGAACTGTATCTGGGTCTCAGAAAGAGCGAAAGGGACAAGCGGAACATTGTAATGCGAAAAACATACAAGTTTGCGCTGAAGCTTCCCCCACGTCGACGGAGAAGGTGTTCAGGCTCTAAATTCTGATTACTTAATTAGGACGAATTATCAGATGCCCACAGGAGGAGTCGCATAGAGCGACAAAAATTTACCAGCACAGGCCGCGACACGCTAAGTACTGGCCTACACTCAATCCAAAACGAGTCAAGCAGCAAACATCCCATTATGGCAAGTATGGAAGATACCCCACCCCGTTGGCCGGCATTGCGAGAAATATGTACCCGAAACGCAACGAGGGAGGAAGGCTAATAAGAGCAGTTCGAAATTGCTGCACACGATGGAATCTCAGGGCAGGAATTCAGGTATAGCAACATGGTGCAATACAAGAACATTGTGGCATGCAAGTGCTATTAGAGGGGCAACGGCCAGGGAGGACAGAAAGCAGCCGCCGTTGTGAAGCACCCGAGATATCGACTATGCGCATAAGAAACGGTAACAGCCCTGGTAACCACAATAGGCAACCGAAGTGAAGAAAACGTCACCGTCATC
>JALIZH010019422.1:0-60398 GCA_030522465.1 Rhipicephalus appendiculatus
AATTTGGCACGTATAACACCAAAAAACCCACAGGCTCCCTTATGCATTCTCAACTAAGATGAATCGAAGGCAAGAGCTATCTTTAAGTGTGGATCACTTCAGCGGGCCAGGCTGTCGTACGCTGTCGTATGCTGTCGTCGTCGCTTGGTGTAACGCAGGCGAAACAACATATAGCATAGCCAGCTGTAGTGTATTGAACGCGTGCTTACGCCAAAGAGAAGTCTTCTTCCTCTTGTTCTTCGAGTGCCTTGATGATGATACTAACGAAGGCAAAACCACGTATGGCATAGCCAACCGTAGCAGCTTGAGCGTGCGCTCGGGCCAAAGAAAAGCATTGTTCCCCTTGTTCTTGGAACGCCTTGATGACGATATGAACTGCGGACATTACTGCTATGGCTAAGCACACAGCAGCACAAGCTACGTATACAAATCGAAATAGGAAGCAAGCGAGAAATATACAGAAAGAGAGAAAAATGACAAAATTGGAAGAAAGCTAGAAATAAACATAAATAAAGCGAGAAACTAACGCAGAAAAAACTGGGAAAGAGAACAAGAAAGAAACAGAGGTGGAAAGAAAGAGAAAATCGACGAGAAACAAAAAAAGGCTGCCTGGCTCCGCACTTTTTTCAGGCTTGGCACCACCAGCATGGTCAAATTATATCGATCGCGAAACTTGGAACGAAAAGTGGTCGAGAACATATCGCCACAAACATCAACGCCCGCCGTACGATTGAAGCGCGACTAGGTGAGGAGGGAACAAATAACGAAAACGAAAAACTCAAGGGGAATTTTTTTTTTTCGAATGCTCCTAATTTTATTTACGCCACAGTAGACTAGAAATTTACTTTACGGCTTATTTGACACTTCGCAAAATAGTTGACTGCCGCATTTTTTTTTTCGAGCGCCAATAAATGGGGGCGTATGCAGGCAGTCTGCAACGTGGGATGTCGGCTGATATGGGCGTGTGTTTAGTTCGGCGCATTGTCGGGTCAACGAGGCATCGCTCACTTTTGCGCGGTGGTTTCGTGCGTGTCTTCCGTAGGTTATTTATTTGCTTATGTGTTATTTACGGGCGCGATACTTCAGAGAAGCTGAAATAGCTCACGCAATGTGTAGATAAGTGTTCCAGTGACTGCAGACTGCTTTCGGTGACACGCGGCCCGGCGTGCACTCGCCTTTCGTGATGAAACGCTGTACACTAAGCCCGTCCAAGTGATACTCCCAGGTTGCTCTTTCGCTCCAGTAGATTTCCTCGGCTTGGGCAACGTGAGTTTTCTAAGTATTGTACTCTTGAGCCACTGTATCATAATTTTTTTTCATCTACAAATTATTTTGGTGTATATTGCAAGTACACTATTTGGCTAATAAAACAACCTTGCTTCTTCAATCTTTCTTGTTGGTCTTCCTTTTCTTTCGCGCACGCAATTGGCGGGCCATAAAGCCGCAATGAAAATGGCGAATTTATCAAAAGACATGTATAAGGTCAGCAATTAAGAAATATTTCAATTTCGCGCCATGTAGGGCAAATTCACGACATAGCTACCGCTCCCGGTTGTGACGTCATATTTTATTTTTTATTCTTTTTTTTTGCTGTTAGTTGTCCCCTCCATACGTAGATGGCGACGGTGGCAACGAACCGCCAACTAATGGATACATGGGCTTCTATGGAAGTTACGCTACCAGTTTACATATACCTTGCCACCAGGGCGAAGCTGCCCTGATTTTTTCTCTTCTGAGTCGTTTGTATAAGAGAGCAGGCAACACAAGCAGTGGCTTCACGTGCTCGTGCCAGGCGCCGTCCTGATTTTTAGATGTGAAGCATCTTATGGCGAAGCTTAATCCAGTGGTGGTGGTGGTGTACGGCCTGAACACCCTTACTGCGCATGCGCGAACCCTCTAAAAAATAAAAATTAAAAAACCTCCTCTCCCCCCTCTAGGCATCCCTCCCCGCGGCAACCACACCCTCACTGCGCATGCGCCACCCCTCCTCTCTCCCGTCCTACGCTCCCCCCTCTCTCCTCTAGGCATCCCTGCCCGTGGCGTCCGCACTCCCACTGCGCATGCGCGTCCCCCCTCTGTCTCCTCTGCTACGCTCCCCCCTCTCTCCTCTAGGCATCCCTGCCCGCGGCGTCCACACTCCCACTGCGCATGCGTGTCCCCCCCTCTTTCTCCTCTCCTACGCTCCCCCCTCTCTCACCTCGCGACGCCGACGCAGGCAGCGTCTGCTAGCGAGTTTCTTGGTTGAAAAAACCGACTGCTCGCGCTGCACAACCGTTCACTGGCCACCCCGTATATATGGCACTGGATCTTGACCTGCAAGGTGGTGCCGGTCGGAGATTTATCCTGTGCGTTGTTGAACAATGAAAATTCGCAGCGTGCGCGTTAACTAAAAGCGGACTGCGGGTTCTCTGTGTCCAGTCGGAGTCTTCTGTCTCTCATTGCCCAATAGCAGCGATTGGCATGTTCCTGTAGGGAAACACCGCTCCATCACTGCGTGCTTTGCGCCTCCCCAGCTTTCTCTCCTGCGCAACGCTGCGATGAGCGCCAGCGTCAACGCCGCCGCCAGTGTAAGCGTTAGCACCCGCTGCTTCGCATCTACACATGGTTCCCTTTAGCGGGAGATGGTGTAATTTTCTTTTCTTTTGCGGTCACGCACGCGTTCTCCGGTTTTGTTTAACGCCTGAAAGGAGGCTGCTACAACGGCATCGTGTCACGTTACGTCCCGTGACGTCATGCCAGAATTTGAGACGTTATGATGACGCCATATTTTTCTGATGTATGAAGGCATGGTTACGTCATCATGTGATGATTTTTTGCATCATTCGTCCTTGACGCCGCGTTACGCTTGCCATCGTTGGTGAAATTTCGCGCTTGATGAGGCGTCTAAGTCGTTCGCCTTGAAATTTTCCTAAATTTCGCCTCGTTCTATGGTTTACCTCGCGTGTATTCGACATGATATTGTCACATGATATTGTCGACATGATATTGTCCCTCCTTCCCGCGTCCCACACCACCACAGCGCATGTGCGTCCCCTCCCGCTCTCTCTATTCTCTCCTACGCTCACCCCCTTTCTTTCCTCTAGGAATCCTCTACTCTACGGAGCGGCGCCCGCGTCCCGCGTCCTACTCCCCCCACAGCGCATGGGCGTCCCCTCCTCCTCTCTCCTCTCCTACGCTTGCCCCTTTCCTCTCCTCTAGGAATCCTCTACTCTACGGAGTGGCTCCCAACGTCCCACACCCCCCACAACACATGCGCGTCCCCTCCCCCCTCTCTCTCCTCTCCTACGGTCCCCCCGTTCTCTCCTCTAGGAATCCTCTAGGGAGCGGCGCGCACGACAGGTGGTGCGACAGCTGCATACTCCGCTGGGGGCGCCACGGTAGTTCCGCGGAATGAAAATGACGGAGGGCGCGCGCGCCTCATTCTCTCTCCTGTGCAGCGCCGCGATGAGCGCCCGGGCCGCTGCCTCGAAACGAGAGCGGCGACGTTTTTCCCGCTCAAGCCAGCCATATCCCCGCTGCTTCGCATCCACACATGGTTCCCTTTAGCGGGAGATGGGAAGCTCTTTAGATGTGAAGCATTCTTATGGCGAAGCTTAATCCGGTGGTGGTGGTGGTGGTGGTGTGCCGCGTGGCCACCCTTGCTGCGCATGCGCAAACCCTTTAAAAAAATAAGAATAAAAAAGCCGGCAGATGCCCACGCACTGTGGGAATCGATGTGATGCGAAGCAGCCAGCAAGGAGCAAATCATACTGTGCATAATATGCATGTCATTATTTACATGTTAGGACCTGTCATTTGTGTTCGTCATGCAGTCACGTCGCGCAATACAAATTTTGGTGAATATCAAGCATGTAAATGGCATTGTAGATGACATGCATGCCAAGATTTTCATGTAACCGCCTGCCACTTTTGTTCGCTCAATTTTTTACCTCGAATCGCAGCGAGACGCGAGACCAATCTGCCTCCGTTTCACATGCGTTCGTATTCTCGCGCTCTGCGCATCGTGCAGACGCCATCCGCGTTCCAGCGTTTAAATTGACGGACACTTAGCCAATTCCAAAGTGTGTTCCTCGAACGCCAGTGCCGCTGAGACGGGGTCGGTCAGAATGGAACGTGATGCGCGCGTCTCCCTCCTTGCATGATTAGAGACGCTCGGCGCAGCGACGCTACGCAAGCAAAGCGCGAGCGCTGTTGAGTCCAACGCGACCGGCGTCCGTTTGCGCGCCCCGGCGCCCACCTGGCACTGTGCCAGGGCACGGCTGGAGGAACGGACGGACGGACGGACGACCGGACGGACGGGCGGACGTGAGCGTAAGACATTAAAGGCTTTCACCTTAAAATTTGGTGTACATCAAGCTGGCGAAACGGCCACAAGAGTGTCATGAGCGTGGCATGCAAGTCATGTTGCACATGACATGTCATTATTTGCATATTACCACTTGTCATTTATCCTTGTCATACAGTCACGTCCCTCAATATTAAACTGGGTGTATATCAAGCTAGCGAAACGGCCACGAGAGTGTCATGAGCGTGGCATGCAAGTCATGTTGCACATGACATGTCATGATTTCCGTATTACCACTTGGCATTTATGTTCGTCATACAGTCACGTCACGCAATACCAATTTTGGTGTATATCAAGCTAGCGAAACGGCCGTCAGCGCGCCATGAGTGTGGCATGTAAATCATGTTGTACATGACATGCAGGTCATGATTTTCATATTGCCACCTGTCATTTATGTTGGTCATGTAGAAATGTCTCATCGTACCAATTTTTGAATCTATCAAGTCAAGAAAACGGCCTCAGGAGCACTATGGGCATGACGTGTAAATCATACTTGTCAAGACAAGTTAGTCATGATTTTCATGATATGACCAGTGAATCATGTTTTTCATACAGTCATGTTATGCCATACCAATTTTGGTATAAATCCCATTAACGATACGGCCAGGAGAGCACATAGTCGTAGGCGGCTAGATAGATAGATAGATACGCTCAAAGTCGCCGAAGTTCGCTAAGAAATCCTTCGCATTTAAAGACCTCCTCTCGCCCTCTCTCTTTTCTAGGCATCCCTCCCCGCGGCAACGACACCCTCACTGCACATGCGCTCCCCTCCTCTCTCCCCTCCTACGCAACCCCCTCTCTCCTCTAGGAATCCCTGCCCGCGGCGTCCACGCTCCCACTGCGTATGTGCGTCCCCCCTCTCTCTCCTCTCCTACCCTTCCCCCCTCTCTCCTCTAGGCATCCCTGCCCGCGGCGTCCACGCTCCCACTGCGCATGTGTGTCCCCCTCTCTCTTCTCTCCTACCCTTCCCCCCTCTCTCCTCTAGGCATCCCTGCCCGCGGCGTCCACACTCCCACTGCGCATGCGCGTCCCCCCTCTCTCTCCTCTCCTACGCTCCCCCCCCCGAGGGGGGGGCGTAGAAGAGGGCGTCTGCCAGTGAGTTTCTTTGTTGAAAAAACCGACTGCTCGCGCTGCACAAACGTTCACTGGCCACCCCGTATATATGGCAATGGATCTTGACCTGCAAGGTGGTGCTGGTGGAAAATTTCTCCTGTGCGTTGTTGAACAATAAAAATTCGCAGCGTGCGCGTTAACTAAAAGCGGACTGCGGGTCTCTGTGTCCAGTCGAAGTCTTCTGTCTCTCATTGTCCATTAGCAGCGATTGGCATGTTCCTGTAGGAAACACCGCTCCATCACTGCCTGCTTTGCTCCTCCCCAGTTTTCTCTCCTGCGCAACGCTGTGATGAGCGCCAGCGTCAACGCCACCGCCAGTGTAAGCGTTAGCACCCGCTGCTTCGCATCTACACATGGTTCCCTTTAGCGGGAGATGGTGCAATTTTTATTATTTTTTTATTTTGATAGTTATTACGTTCGTGAGGTACACAGGTATGACATGGTCTAAGGCATTGTTTTAGTGAGGCACCCGATGTGGTCATGATGTGCTGAGGCGTAACCGTAAAACAAAAACAGCATTTATGAATCGGCGCGCAGATTGTACTTAGTTTGGAGATCGGTATTGACATGTTGTTGGATGGAATCCTGCCCCAAAACCTATTCAGAAATGACCCGTATGTGCGACATGGGAAAGGTTTTCTTTTCAATGGTAGTGTTTGCTGACAATGTGTACGAACTAACCCCCCCCTCCCCCCGCTCTTACATTCTTCCCTGACGTGGCCCTTGCGGGACAAAGTTCTGCGACTGCTGCCCGCTGCCTGAAATGATTTGAGACCCCTGGTGTACAGTATCGTGATTCGCATTAGGCAGTATAGTAATCGAAGGTGAATTTTTGAGGGACGAAGCTCCTTAGGCTCACACGATGTCCGTTGTCGCCGTCGTCGTAGTAGGTCCCTATCGGAACAGCTTTGGCACCGCTCCGAAACCCTCTCTCAGCAACCGTCTCGATCAAGGTCATGACGTCATGCGCACAACCGTTTGTAGAACGCACGCAGCGCGCATACCGACCACGCACAGGTGTTGCGCGGGCGCCGCGCCTCTCGTACCTAGAGCGCGCATACAAGCCGTGTACAGCGCGCTGCATTGCTTGCAAGCCACTCGTACTCAGACCATGCAGCGCTAGCGCATCGTTCAATGGCGCTACACTTAGTAAAATAAAATGACGTAGATTGGCTTCCAAGGAGCTTCGCTCCATCATCAGCATTAACTTCGTGGATCTGCAGTAACTTTTTCAAGTGCGGATTACTTAGGCCCCCGGCCTCTCCTCTCATGTCATCTCGTGACGTCACTTGGCATCACGAAGGTAAAACTCAAGCTTCCATAAACAGATAAACCATTGATAATAATAATAATATCTGGGGTTTAACGTCCCAAAACCACTATATGATTATGAGAGACGCCGTAGTGGAGGGCTCCGGAAATTTCGACCATCTGGTGTTCTTTAACGTGCACTGACATCGCACAGTACACGGGCCTCTACCATTTCGCCTCCATCGAAATGCGACCGCCGCGGCCGGGATCGAACCCGCGACCTTCGGGTCAGCAGCCGAGCACCCTAACCGCTATACCACCGCGGCGGACAGATAAACCATTGAGGAGGACAGGGCAAAAGCATAGCCTAACCATGTCGAGGCTAGAATATCAATGTGAGCAGGCCCGTAGCCAGGGGGGGGGGGGGTCTAGGGTCCCCCCCCCCCCCCGAAATTCGGATGGAGGGGGGTGTTTTACCGCGAATAAATAATGAAAATAGGTGGTTTTCAAGGGTTTCAACGGTTGCACCCCCCCCCCCCGAAAAAAGTTTCTGGCTACGGGCCTGAATGTGAGGGAAAGGAAAACGACTGTAAGGAGAATGGACATGAGGAGTAAGACAGGGCAAACAATAGCATAGCAATGGTGAATATAGTATAGCAAGGGGTCGGAAAATGAAAGGTAGGAGGAGGATGGAAAGGAGGAGAGGGGGAGGGTAAAGCATCGCTTAACCATTTATGGTATGGGGTAATGTGTGGGATTGAGCTAGTTGGTATTCCATTATTAAACTGCTCAGCGCAAAAATTAGACACGGTGCACATAGAAAAGACGAGGAATGGTATGGTATCAAAAAGGGTTTTGAAAACTGGATGTTAGGATGAGGAGTGATGTAAGGGGGGATGAGGATGGAACGGAAGAGGAGGGTAAATAATAGCACAGCCATATACAGTACGGTATGTAGAGGGTATGGTAAAGGAAAGTGTGGGTGAGGAGGAGGGAAAGGAGTGGAGGCGAGGGCGCCACTGCAGGTGTATCTCTGCTCGGAACTTCCTATAGCTTTCACGTTGAGAGCAACTGCATTGATTTTTTCTTTGCACTTTACTGTGGCAGCAACTAAGTGTTGGATGTTGTAATTTGCTTCGCCCATCCATCCCTTCCGTTGAGCAGACAAGTTTTCACCCTCATCGAATGCTTCCCCATCGCGCCAAGATTAAACCAAATGAAAAAAGCTTAGTCCACGATAAGATAGAAACCTACATCACCATACTAATGGGCTGTCGCATTTCAGGTGCCTTACCGAAAGCGCGAACGCGAACTATAACTTTTACGGGGGGAAGCTGTTTAAGCTAGCCATAATTTGTTTCTGCGGTCGGTTGGAAAACTATCATCACCATAAAGGGGTATATCTGTGTGCACCATAAACGGGTGGACCGAGATATTGGGTAAATCCCACTATTCACCACTGGAAAAAAATTTGGGAAACACTACTCGCCGCTACGGCGTGGCCTGTCATAACACTGAGCACGAGTACAGAGAGAGAGTGACAAAACGAAAGAAAGAAAGAGACAATCAAACAGAGGGAGAATAAAGCCTGATTGTTAACTTGGTTTGCGTTTGATTTTTAGAAAGATCTGGTAAATCTGGCTTGATAATTTCAAAAATAAGGAGGAATGTCTCAACAAGTACGAAACGTCGTTGCTTCTCCTTACGGGGGTTAGTTGCACGCAGAGAATCATTGCAGGTCTTTTGGTCGTGTTTCTATCACAGTTCTTGGCCTTACACACTGTCCAGGATAACTGAGACGTCTGTCAAAATTGCCGTTATGATCTTGGCCACGCTACGTCAATTTCATATTCAATGGCGATGTAAAAAACAGTGAACGCGGAACACAAGAATAGCGATAAAAAGATAAACTGTCTCCACGTGCAGAACACATTATAGTCTAAATTATAACGGAGTCAACTCTTAATGCGTTAAACGCGCAAAACTACACTACATCTCTTTGAACATAAAAAAGTGTATTTCGCACTATAATTAACGTCTCATCTATAGTGAGGATACAGCAGGCACATTGCTTGAATAATGGTAACGTTTCCAACATTTCTTTTCATCATTAACATACAGGTGACAAAAGACGTCCGACCATTTTTTTTATTTTGTTGTTTTAATTATTTCACGGTGTCTCATAACACCTATGCAATGAAGCAGGAATACTGCTTCTCTAACTTCTAAGAGATCGCAATATTTAACCCACCGGTCTTGCTAATTTTTAACTGTACGTAGGTATTTGAACCTAAATTGAAGTATGCCTTCAATATCTTAACGCGAGGCCATTAAAGTGCTCGTTTTGGGGAAATTCCGCTGTCGGCGTTTGTGTCCGTGTCGTCGGTGGTCAGTGAAAAATCAGCATTGCCCACGGCCAAAAAAAAACCAAGTAATATGGAAATGAAATAAATAATAAAAATCTTTGGTTTGAGTGCTTAATGGAACTCAGGCCTTCTGCCTGGAAACAGGTACTTTATCACCTGAGGTACGGCATTGGTTGAAACGGCTTTCAAAAAAGCACTGCATCTATGTCTTGTAGTGGGAGCCGTCTCCTTAACCCTCTGATTCCTAGCGTCCACACATGTGGACAAAATATATCAGTGCAGTGCGATCAGGCTAGCCAACGCCTTACCTTAAAAATTGATTGAAAATCAAGGTATTGCTTAAGGATTTCGTAAAAACATATATATGTGTCCCACTTCTGTGAACAAACATCAGTACGTGAGCGAAAAAAACTGGCGTTCTTCTCAAGTCGTTTGTAAATGTGTGTGCCCAATTTTTTCCACACGTTCACTCTGAATTCATAACAGTTTTAAACTTATTTGGTTTTATTCCAGAACAGGAAGGGTTTATTTTGGTTTTGTGCGAGTTTTGTAGGCACTGCGAACCTCCAAAGTTTTTGTAAGTTGAGTTGGCGCTGCGGCGTCCACGTTTGTGGACGCCAGGCTTACGGAGTTCGTGTAAGAACCACACCGAGAACCAAAGCTAGGCTAGCAGTTGAGAAGGCGATGCTCACAGGGTCTGATTACGCTATCGCGTTCTATATACTCATGAAAGCGAAGGTGAAGCGTCCTCCAAGCTCTTTTTTTTCTTGTTACTAAATCATGAAATTCTGGTAAGAATATTTAAGTAAACGCATAAAGGAGGTGCTGAGGAAAGGCCAGGCGCACCCATTCCCCAGTGAAATAGCCCCTAAACGCCTGTTGATCTAGGAGGCTGTCCTTCTGGCAGTAACACTTGTCCCAGCCCCTACCAAAACTCCAGAGGGCAGCACACGAAAATGTAAAAGACGTATTACATCCGGAAGAAACATTTATATATACACTATATCCATCGCTTTGCACCATAACAATGCCTACCAAACCACTGCTTTTTAAAATTAAGATTATTCATCAACTCATTTCTTCTATATATGGAATTTCATTATCGTGTTACGTATAGAAGATTTCGGTTTTCTATTTCTTGGAGAGAACGAAGGGCAACATTAGGTTGGGCCTCACATCACGTATACCACAACTGAGTCAGCATTTACAATGTCATTTACAAATGATTTACTCCTTCCGCAGTCGTCGGCGGAGCAGGAGACGCACATTTGGCCATCTGACAAATTTTTACACGCTGTCCGCTTTAAGCTTTCGTGCTTTGTGCAGCGTCCATCCGTTACGGACATGCTGGTCTCGCGCGCTTACTCCATAACCGCTCCATACCTTTCTGAAAAAGATATGAAAATTGGGCGTGCAGCATCACCAACTTTCCAAAGCGCATTCTTGCGCATTTACTGCTCCCCACCCTTTTTTACAGCAGAGAGTCCGGCAGACTGTGACGTTGCCTAAGCGCTCGAGCACCTTCTTTCGTTTGACTACGCTTCGCCTTCTTTCAGGGTACGGTTACACTGTACTGGTTGGGCGTGAAAATCCAGAGAATGAGGGAAGCGAAGAACCGTGAACAAGGCGACGCTGCTGCTTTGGCGCCAGTTCACTCAAGGGGGAGGAGGGGTAAAGCGAAGGAAATAAAGGAGAAATAGGATATCCCCACCTCGCAGTCCCTACTTGCCTTGATGCCACGCTATCTTTTACGCGCGTCAGGCACAGGCTCCGGCCATTCTCCGCTTTCCGGTGGTGCGGCTCCGGACGCGTGCACTTCGATCCTTGGAGCCGTCGCATAGGAAACGAAAAGCGCAGTTTGCGAAACGCAATAGCGACGACTAGTTTAGACGTGATGACGCTTTGGCTTTTCTTTCTCACAGGCCATTTTTTTGGCCTCCTTGGTAGAGCAAAAATACGGGAAAATGTCGCTGACATCACGTGCTGAGTCTTGACCGCCGCAAAGGGCATAGCTTTTCAAAACACCACCTGCAGTCGACGCGAATGTTCCGAGCAGGAGTGGGCGGAGACACTCAGAAAAGTATTCCGGAATACAGATTTCGAAATAAGCTGCCTGGAAGCCTAATATACAGATATTGAGATACATTTGCCGTTCAAGTAACGGGATATTTCAGAGACACTTTTTTGTAATGAAAAAAGTATCCCGGAACACAGGTACAGTACTACAGATACTGGAATAATTCTTTTTTATTTCGCTGATGCTCATACTCCGCAACGATATTTAATAAGTTCAACGTAACGTTGTAAATAAAGTTGCAGTGTGCTAAACTGGCAGTTTATTTATTTATTTATTTATTTATTTATTTATTTATTTATTTATTTATTACAGCGCTCTCAACGCCATTAAAATATTACAGAGGTGTGGCAGGTTACAGAGTACATGATTGGTAATAATGACATATTTACAGGTATCAATTGCAACAAAGAAGTACACTACACTACACTAGAAGTAACAAGCATTGGTCTCCGAAATCGACTTGGTGATAAACAATGGCGCTATACTGCAAATAGCATAGTTCAAGCAAATCACTCGAGTTACTAACGAACACTAGTCAATTGAAGCAAAAGCATCAATTTATTTTGCACTTAAAAAGTGTTTTGCTAAGGAGGTTGCTGTGTGAATGAACATTTCAGCGACAGGAGCTTCTCGAATAGGCTGTCTTCTAGGGAGAATAAGTTCAGGCTCAACGCAAGACTTTCGCAAGAAAGGTCTTTCTACCACTGCTGACGAGCCCAAATTTTTGTTAGAGTGAATAAATACCGCCTTATAGCCGGATAGTCTTTCAGCATGGCAGTATTTCTTCTCAGTTCATCTGGGGGGGGGGGGGGGCGAATGTTATGGCGGTTCAGAATCTGAAGTCGGTCCCCATCTTCGGAATTTTCATTCGTGTGGCCCGTTCGGCACCGGGCCAGACGATGAGTATTTACCTGCCCATATAGGCAGGCCATAATCACATATGCGACATGAAGCCGAATATGTCAAAACTGCACAATGCAAACATTCGTTTCCTAAAACCACGTTTTTTGGGCGTCCCAGGTCGCTCTTGCCAGTTCTCTCATACCAGACGTGCGAATCAGAACAGCTGCTCAGAGCGACTGATCAGAGACTACAGCACACACTCGCCACTTGGGCCGTACCAGTCAATGAAGTTGTTCAATAAAGATGTCACCACCACCGACAAGCCCCTATTTCAGCACGCCGCAACAGGTGAAGTCGACTCCGGTGGTTGGTCAGCCTAGTACCATGAAAGACTGTTTCACGCTTGTTAGGAACACACCCTGACACGCTGTGAGGGTGGCAGAAAGCGCAACAAAGATTGCCATCTTCTAGTCGCCTTCGCCGCCAATACGGAAACTGCTCTTGGAAGTGCCACCGCTTTGAGAACTGCGTTGTAATCGAAATCGTTGCAATGCCTTTGTTTCAAGGCGGTATCCGCGCGCAGAGTCACGAAGGGATGGCTTGCTGCCTGTGAGGGATAGGTTCGTGTAAGCACGGCAACCTAAATAATCGTTGCCGAGACGGACGAAGACATTTGCAACCTGAGTAAGAATGCTTTTATGTCACAATGCGTGATGGTGAAAATGACGCAAAGAACAAGAATAGCGAACAGCTGTCGTGACAACCAACCCGACGCACTAGTCTCTTAATGTCTATTACCCCACGTAGTCCCCCACTGCACTACTCAATGTTCATAAGATTTCACCGTGTGACGGTCGAAGGCTGATGCGTCGATGCGTCGTTGCGTTGCATGTCACGTCGACAGCAGAGACGGGTCGGTGCGGACGGTCGGAGCGGAGCGGGCAGCAGGGTGGAGGTGGGACCAGCACGTCCCGGACAGGCAGTAGTAGGCCCGGGTCTGGAATGCGCCCGGGTCCGAGCACAACGGACCGGCGCCGGCTGCTGGAACACCTAGTAGACGGGAGTGAGGCCCGTGCAGTCGGTAGGCAGCGGTAGGCTTCGGGACCTGGACCCGACGAGCGCTTCGGCCTGCGACTGCTACGTTCGATTGCGCTGCCCGAATGATCACCTCTTCTTCGTCGTCTTCCCTCCTTTTCTCCAAGGCTTGGCTTGGCTTGACTTAAATGAGCCGATTCCGCCTTTCCCTGTCTCGTCATCGTCTTCATCGGCACGCCGCACATCACAAAACACCACGCACCACACGAAAGTACCGCGCACATCGTGACAAAAGCCCCCCCCTTTTGAAAGTTTTTTTTTTCCAAGACAAAACAAAAAAAAAACTGTCCAAAGTGCGCGGGAGACACTTGTTACAAACTCACAACCCTGTTACACCAAGACAATAGTCCGTCTGTGGGAGTCCCTAGGCATATAGTTCTATATTACATTATATGTTGTGTAGCTAACACCTACACCTGTAGCCTGCTCATATAATCAGCACCAACGTTCTCCGAACCTTTGATATGCTCAACGCGAAAGGTGAACTCCTGCAAGGCGAGACTCCAGCGTAAGATTCTACTGTTCAAATGTTTAGCCTGAGAGAGGTATTGTAGCGGTTGGCGGTCAGTCTGTACGACGAACGAGGTTCCATAAAGGAAGATGTGAAATTTTGCGATCGCCCACACTAAAGCTAAACACTCTCTCTCAATCGCAGAGTATCTCTGTTCCCGGGGCATAAGTTGGCGGCTGGCGTATGAAACCGGATGAAGAAGACCCTCGTGTTCCTGCATAAGCACTGCTCCTATATACCTATCGGAGGCATCCGTACGCAATACGAAATGCTTCCTTATGTCGGCTGCCTTGACTACTGGTCCAGAAGCTAGAGCTTGTCGGAGGGTTTCAAACGCCTCTTCTCTTTCGGTATTCCACGCTAACTTGTTCTTTTCCATCTTTCTCGTCATTTCAGTCAGGGGTTTCGCTTTCTCTGCATAATAAGGTATCAGGTCTCGGTAATATCCCGCGAGGCCGAGAAAAGAGCGAAGCTGCTTCTTCGTTTCCGGCCTTGGGGCTTTCGCGATTTTCGCTATCGTGCTCTCTACTGGGCGGATCTTACCATCTCCGAGTTGATGTCCAAGGAAAATGACGGAAGTCATTCCAATCTCACATTTTTGAGGCTTGATCCTTAAGCCTGCTTCGCGGATCCTCTGAAACAGCTGTTTCAATGTTGCTAGATGTTCTTCCCACGTAGCCGTGGCAATTAGAACATCGTCTATGTAATGCACTGTGTTTGGAATGCCGTGCAGTAGTGTCCTCATCAATCGTGTGAATTTTGCCGAAGCTGTCTTAATCCCAAAAGGCATATATAGAAACTGGTAGTGTCCGGACTGCGTTGAGAAGGCTGTTTTCGGACGAGAACTTTCCTCTAAGGAAACTGCCCTCAAAAAGATTAGACATACTGAAAGACAGCGACTTTCGCCGGCAGAGGCCGACAACACTGTCTCCGCAATTCTACCGCCAAAGACGTCGTACGCTTTACCGCATGGGTCATTCTATGCCCCAGGGGAAAGCATCGCCGTGCTTCTTCTGTCGCCGGCTGGCGGCCTACTTTGCTTCTCTCGGCACAAAAAAAAACCTTCATTCCCTAGTTGGAAACATGCCTCCGCTAATTTCCGAGAAAAATGAAGTAACGAAATACCCTTGTTAGGCATCCCAGGCAGCACGCCGGCATTGGACCGATCTCGGCCCAATGTCGGCTAACGTCGGCGGCAATATTGGCCCCATGTCGGCAAATCACGCTCGCGCTACTTTCACCCACATCGGTCCGATGTCGGCTAGCCGGCGTTGGGCCGATGAGGGCTAGCCGGCGTTGGGCCGATGAGGGCTAGCCGGCGTTGGGCCGACGAAGGCTAGCCGGCGTTGGGCCGATGAGGGCTAGCCGGCGTTGGGCCGATGAGGGCTTGCCGGCGTTCGGCCGATGACGGCTTGCCGGCGTTCGGCCGATGACGGCTGGCCAGCGTCGGTCCGAGACCGGCCTGCCGTTATTCAGCAGATGATGGCAAGCCGTCATTGGGCCTATGTAAGCTGGCCGATGCTGGCGTGGTGTCGGCCTCGCCGACTTCGGGAAGCCGCCGGTGCGACGGTTAGCACTCGTTATTATGGTAATTTACCGTGCGGTGAGTAAGGTAATATACTGTGCCGTTGTAGTCTGCACGTAGCCAGTTTAGATGGGGACATCGGCGGTGGTTGCTCGATGCCTACAGTAGCTTGATTAAAAAGGCTGATACGCGTGTTATAAAGTGAAACGGCTGCGTGGCGACCATGCATAGTTCGGTATTCCTGTGATTACTGTACTGTAAGTCAGCAGTGCAAAAAAAAAACCTATTCGCAGCACAACGGCATTCATCGACTACCATTGACGCCGTATTCGATAAATACTTCGTAAGCAGAACGACCCATTTGGGGTCATAGCATAGCATTGAGAACCAGAATTCTATGGAACCGTGCAAGGCTGAGAAGAAAAGTCAATATTGTCTCCAACACACCTAAAAGGATGAAAGTCCTGCTGCATCAATTACGCATGCGTCTAGGTAATGAAGGAGCAACACATTTGCAAAGTGATAAACAGACATTTATTCACACATATGAACACACGCCAGCAGTTCCGGAATAATGATGCCATAAAGGAACACCTAAACATCTATAGATACCGTAGCCAACATCTAAAACGATCCCACAGCCACCGTATTCCTAATGAAAAACACGAAAATATGATCGAGAATGGGGTCAGGCGAAGAGTTATAATGTTATTCAAGGCACATTCAGAATAAATATTTAAAAACATAGAACGGGAAAAAATATGATTAAGAATTAACGAAGAATCTCATAGCTACTTGTGTTTTGTGGACGATATCGCGCTTTGCGGCAATGACGGTGACGAATCACGAAACAAAAAAATACTGGTGATGTAAACGAAAGAAGCCGGATTAAAGATGTACCCGAAGAAAACAAATATCATGTTAGGCGGCCCGGCGAGAAAGGGAGATTACGGGTGGCAAACAGACTAGAAGTGCATGTATAAGGCTAGCCCCCCACCCCCCCCCCCCACCCCCCCCACCCGATGTTTATCAAATTCACCGAAAAGTAAGGTTGGGTTGGTTCGCAAACGTTAGTCCATCGTAACACATGACTGGAAATTAAATTACCCCTATCCTTTAAGTGGAAATCACAATTCTTTCACTAATAACTTATGGGACAGAAACATGAATAAACTACAGCACGCGACCTGAAAAACGTTGCGAGTGGTGCCGCAAGGTTCCATATACTGTACATCTAAACAAGGTAGACACACACGCACGCATTCCTTATCTCAAGGTAAGAATGTAACGGAAAAGAAGCATGCATGAATACCTTTCACGCATGGCTCTTTGATCGGTAAGAACACGAGCGAATAAAAGGCATGGTCAATAGCGAACGCACGATAAAGAGAAAAATCTGTCTGGACAGACGTAAGAGCAGTCAAGACGTGTCCTTAAATGAAGCGAGTGAGTCCAATATGGAAGCACGTAGCCGCTGGCTGCTAGCTGCGGTGATCTCTGCCGAAAACAGTGCTGGAATCTTGCCGCGTATCCGTCTCGCACACGTTTTTTACTTTCCTCCGCACATGTCCACACACCGACACTTCTTGAAGAATTCTGCTGGCCGGGACGAAAAAGCCTTCTCTCGCTACAACTTATCCTTCCATCGAGCTGGCTACCCTTCCCTGCCTGGTCAAGCAAGTTTCGCGACAATGGTGGTGGTGGTTATGGTTCGAAGAAGGAAAAGGCGCCTAATTTCTGCAGCCCGGTCGGGAGCACGGCGCAGCGCCTATGCGACAATGACGCGCCGAACGACAGGCGTAAAGGCGGGGGGGGGGGGGGGAAGAGGGGTAGAGCTGGAAGAAGACGAAAAAATGCTGACTCTCCCTTCTTAGGAGCACGGCTCAGCCTCCGACAGTAGTGTGCGCCCCCCCCCCCTCCCCCCCCCGTGTCCTCTCCCCCCCTCCACAGCATGTCGTGTGTGGGCTACGTGGATTTTTCAATGCATCGCTTGTTCCAAGTGTCGCTACGTGAAAACTTTCCGTACACCATGTTGTAACCGCATTTTTTATCGTATTTCCCGTGCAATAACAGTAACATTAATGAAATCCAAAGTTTGACGGAATCCCGTTTGGTCGGGAGGAGGCATTGCAAAAGAAGAAGAAACGCCGACCACAATAAAATCAATTTAAAACAAATTAAACGAGACGTTTCGGCTCCCACACGGGAGCCTTGTTCCCAGTGAAGTTCAAAAAAAAAAAATCTCTCCCTTCTTAGGAGCATCTATTTTTTTTCTTTTTTTGAACTTCACTGTGAACAAGGCTCCCGTGTGGGAGCCGAAACGTCTCGTTTTGTTTTAAATTGTTTTATTGTGGCCGGCGTTTCTTCTTCTTTTGCAATAGTAACATTAAATGCGACTGTTTCTAAACGCACGTGGGAAGCAATCGTTGAACGAGATTTTTACTTCAAAATGATAGGTATGGGACAAAAAGACGGCGATGAAGTGAAAACACGAACTGGCAAACAGGTGTCAAACACGTGTTTTATGTTCGTTAACGATTGTTTGTCTTGGTGGGCTAGTTGATTTGGAAGGTTTTTACCGAAAAAACGTGTCTACACTTCTTCCCGGTCTTTCTTGCGCCATACCTATTTTTCTCAAGTAATGAACAACGAGCTCAGCAACACTCCTTGTTGAGCTTTTACTACTTTCACAAGGCAAAATTATGTGACATCACTGAAGCAAATGCGTTTGTTACGCTTGACCACAACATGCGCGTGTGTAAATACGTGCACACCCACAGACAAGAAACTATTCGTGCAGTTTATAAGCACTCACACCATGCGGTCAGCGGCTAAAAGGATGTAAAGGATATAGCGCTAGAAATATGATGTAAGGCACGGTTTATGCACAGATTTAGTATTCACATAAAACTTCTTCCGCTAAATGTATTCCTGTTGGAATGATTGGGCGAATCCTGATGCTGGATATATCAGTAAGGTCTACCGAACAATGGCAAAAACATTTATGAGAGTTGGACTTTGAAT
This sequence comes from Rhipicephalus appendiculatus, assembly GCA_030522465.1. Lineage (NCBI taxonomy): Eukaryota > Metazoa > Arthropoda > Arachnida > Ixodida > Ixodidae > Rhipicephalus > Rhipicephalus appendiculatus. The sequence goes on from JALIZH010019422.1 coordinate 18,151, forward strand.
GTAAGTTCAGTTTTTGTAGCGTTGAACAGCTCGTCAACGAAATGGCCATCTAATGTGAGTCAGTCTGAAGGCCGCTTTTTGGGTAGAAAAGCCACAGTGCCAGTGATACCTGTTAGTTAATGTCCTTGCAGAAACTAACAAGATGATGCAAGCTATTTACTCGGCGTTACTTCACGCCCCGAATAGTACATGCGGCATTAGCACGATACAATGCATGCATGCACTTTCTTATTTTTGCTAGTACACCAATCCATGTAGCAGCTTTCTGCAGCTTAGGCGAGTAATATTCAAGCGCTTAATGCTCCATGGCGTTACAAGCTTGTGTTCGACGTCGACGTACAGTAGATTGCCAACATGTCAGCGACGGTTTTATTTAGCCGCTCGGTGAGGCCCTTCGTCTGCGGATGATATAGTTGCGGTTGTCCGTCGGTGACTTGTATGTCAAGATGGTTTGCGTTATTTCCGCCGTAGAGAGAGATATATATATGCAAGGAAAGGCAAGGAGGTTAACCAGACGCACGTCCGGTTTGCTACCCTGCACTGGGGGGAAGGGATAAAGGGAGGAAAAGAGTGACAGAAGAAGAGAAGGAAGGAGAGATACACAGAATCACGAGCACACTTGGGGGGTACATCCAGTCTACAGGCGGTCGCTCAGATTTGTTGAGTCCAGGTACTTCAGAAGCGCTTTTGTTGCTTTCTGTGCTATCGAAGCGCACGTCCAAGGTCCTAGAATCTTCTGTAAAGAAAATGGTCTAGAGTCCAGTTGGTTCAAAGCCATCCGGAGCGGGCATCGCTGTGAGTCATAGCGAGTGCAGCTGCACAGGACGTGTTCGATGGTCTCTTCAGTTCCGCAGGAGTCGCATGAGGTGTCCGCCATACCGATGCGAAACGAGTACGCCTTTGTAAATGCAATTTCCGCCGTAAAATCCGTACGTGTCAGTGACGAAGACTTCTGTAGCGCCGCGACGCAGGAGGACGTTCTCAACAGGGCAATATATGACTGTCTGAAGGAAGACAAGAAGGTATTCCAACTTCGTCGATGAAAGCTAACCAACAATTGACTCAGCCAACATTGCTTTAAGAGCGGCAAGAACACGGGAAAAAAGGCCCAATTCTGCCTGTGAAAGCCTTCAGCTGCCGATATCAGTTGAAGCATCTGATACACGGCAGAATGACGGCAAGCTCGGCCCAATGTTGCCGGTGAAAGCCATCGGCTAAGCCGATATCGGTGGAAGTACGGCGGGACGCCGGCAAACTCGGCCAAATGTAGCCGGTGAAAGCCATCGGCTAAGCTGATATCGGCGGAAGTACGGCGGGATGCCGGCAAACTCGGCCCAATGTTGCCGGTGAAAGCCATCGGCTAAGCCGATATCGGTGGAAGTACGGCGGGACGCCGGCAAACTCGGCCCAGTGTTGCCAGTGAAAGCCATCGGCTAAGCCGATATCGGTGGAAGTACGGCGGGACGCCGGCAAACTCGGCCCAATGTTGCCGGTGAAAGCCATCGGCTAAGCCGATATCGGCGGAAGTACGGCGGGAGGCCGGCAAACTCGGCCCAATGTTGCCGGTGAAAGCCCAACATCGGCTAAAAGACGGCAAAATCGGCCCAATGTTGCCGGCGAAAGTCAACGGCTCCGCCCATATTGGCTCCATGCCGGCAACGACGGACCGTGGTTGGGCCGCCCACAGCCGCCTTAAAACCAATATCGGCCCGACGTTGTGTGCTGCCTGGGATAGTATCGCGATACAATCGATACATCGCAAAAGTATTTCACTGCTGAGATTCAAATACATTTTTTAAAGGTATCTCGATACAGAAATACAGGTACTCAAAAGTATCTCTGAAATACTATCGCGATACTCTTGTATCGCAATACTGCACAGCCTTGGTTTCGAGTTAGTGAGAGACCAGGGCATTGGCATTCCTACCACCTTCAGAGTGAAGAATACGGCATTTCCGTTCGACTATCCGCGTCTGGAAGTCTCAATAAAATATTGTGAACTTCGCATCGCTGTGCTAAGCTGATCTTGATATTTTTTAACCGTGAATCTGTTTAAGCTGGAGGTTAGGTCATTCGATGGGCGCAGAAAAGCCTCCCAGAGTGATGTCGTCACAATGCACCACCCAGCAACGTGTCGCCAGCTGTGCCATCTCCTACACGCCCCTTCCCCCTCCCCCCCTCCTGCCACAGCTACGTGCTCGGCCTAGCTTTACCATCTGTTGCTCGCTCAACCTCGCCAGAGTTCTGCGCTCTGCTGAAAGCCGTGTTCAGACTACGTGCGCAACGTACGCATCGTCGGTAAGGATCGTAAGCGTAAGTGTAATTGACAAAGTGTCCGTCAGTTTAAACGCTGGAACGCGGATGGCGTCTGCACGATGCGCAAAGCGCGAGAATACGAACTCATGCGAAACGGAGGCAGATTGGTCTCTCGTCTCGCTGCGATTCGCGGTAAAAAATTAAGCGGACATAAGTGGCAGGTGGTAACATGAAAACGTTGGCATGCATGTCATCTACAATGCCATTTACATGCCACGCTCATGGTGCGCTTGCGTCCAGTTCGCTAGCTTGATATACACCAAAATTTGTATTGCGCCGTGACGGTATGATGAACACAAATGACAGGTCCTAACATGTAAATAGTGACATGCATATTGTGTACAGCATGATTTGCTTCTTGCTGGCTGCTTCGCATTACATCGATTGCCACAATGCGTGGGATCTGCCTTTTTTTTTTTGTAATTGGTTGTGCAACATAACATTTTTATTCACCTCTCCTGTGCAGCTGGCTTTTTGCAGACTATACCAAACATTTTAATTCAGAATCTCTATGTAAACTTGGTTCTCTTCATTAAAGGGACCAACAACTGATTTTTCTCGACCCATTTTTTTACGGCGCGCCAGAAAGCTCACCCTTCGTAGTGTTTGTAGCTGAAGTAGTTAATCTCAAAAGCACGTAGTTATTTTACAAGCAGTATTTTTCGATCTGAAAGGCTCTAAACACAGATGTACCTTTCTTCCAGCAACGCTGAGAATTGATAGCGGTGCCGCCAGCCCTGCTTGCGATTTGTGAAAGCTGTCGCCGTTCTGCTTTCGCTGGAGTTCCTGTAACTATGCTTAAGGACCTTTATTTTGAACTTTCGAGCTATTTTTGAAAATAACAAACTGTTACAATGAGATGATGTGACATTATACACCTTCCCTGTGTTTGTACCGCGTTGTTTGTGCCTGCGCCCAAGGCTGCCTGCGCCTTTGTTCCGGGTGGCTTGTACCGCCGTCGTTACTCTCTCGATGCACGAGCTAAGCCAAGTCACCGAAAACATCACTGCGCATATGCACAGCCGCGGCGAGTAGCAGTGCGCGTACTTTCTGAGACGAAATGAAGGTAGAAAAACTATGTCGCTCCAAAATCTTAGCGACCTGGAAACTGCGTTCACGGTTGCATGAGCACGCTGAAAAGTTGCTCAAAACGCGCTGACGAGCATGGGATCATTACGTCACGCGAAGGCAGCGCCACTTTAATGCATACTACTAACGCAGGCCTATATGTACATTTTTAAGAAGTAACATCTCCTAATATAAAGAAACGAACAGTATTTCAATACTAACAAAAATATCGGCGAACAGCAATCAAAGGTCACGTGGGCAGGTACATCGGTTCGTTCATGTTTTTGCCGCCAGAAGTGCAAAGGTCATTTTTCACGACTTTCAACGAAGAAATAAAAATGAAAATCCACCTCGCACGAAAAAAAAAGGGTTGCTTTGAGTCAATGCAGCGGACAATCTTTCCATGAATGGAGTCATCTCATTTCATGTTCTGTGCAGTTGTCGGTCCCTTTAAGTGGGTATTACAGAAAATGAGCGAACGGGTATCTGCCCCTCTATTTTTGGATGTCTAAGGAGCATATGGCACTCTTTCTCACGAAGCCATAATTGATGCACTCGAATCAGTTGGTCTGTGTGGGCGACTGTACCACTGGATGTTTTTCTACCTGCATATGAGATCATCATTTGTGCAAACTGTTCATGGTACGTGTTCAGAGCATTACACACACCGTGGCGTTCGTCAAGGTGTTGTGTTGGACGCCACGCTATTCAGCCTTGTTCTGGTCGGTCTCGTGAGGCGCATACCAGATTCCGTGAAGATATATATATATATATATATATATATATATATATATATATATATATATATATATAGTTGCAGATGATATTTATGTCTAGACGTGAGGTGTAAAATGTCCTCACGTTCCTGCGAGGCTCCAGAAAGCACAAGTTCTTGGTAGTCACCATCGATCAAAACCTCTACTGAAGTCCCCATGGGGTCACTCAAAAGAAGCGCCGAACGAACTTAACACAGCTGTTCAACTTCCTTGGAGCAAAAGCGTGGGGCACGTCAGTGCCCGTGATTCTGCAGTTATACACCAGGCCGTTTCTGGGCTACCTGTGGTAGAGCCTACCAGTATTGACGAATGCGGGCAAAAGTACTATATGCGCTATTTAAAACATCCAGAACTAGGCACTCAAGGTTTGTCTTGGGTTGCCAAGCTGCTTGTCAACAGCGGAATCCATCGCAATTGTCAACGATCATCCGGTCACAATTCAGAGTACTCTGGAGGTGCTTAAAGCGCCTATTAGGCACCTTCCTCGCACCCTTGCCCACCACTTCGCCTCACTTTCAGAACACCGACCCAGTACCTCCTTTTGTGAGCGCATATTGACTTACCGAGAGTTCTTTCCAACGAGCTACAGGCCTCCGGAACGGATCCTGACGCACCCTTGAAGTTTGGACTGACTGAAGTTGCGCTTAACATTGCCGGGAATTCGCAAAAAGGCAGAGTTCTCGTCGCCAGCTTTGAAGTGGCTGTCTGAGCTCATGCTGCACGAAGAATGCAAATACCATGATAAATTTTACTAGGTTGGCTTGACAACTATCGGCCGATCTGCAGGAGCTATTATTTTCCCAGCAAAAGCCGAAATCGCCCAGTTTCGAACATGAGATGCACCACTAAAACGGAGCATATTTGTTGATTCAAAATCAGCTCTCCAATGTCTTCAAACTGCGCTACGTCAGGGGCCTCAAGACCAATTGGTGCTGGAAATAAGATAACTGTACCATCAACTAAGATACAAAGGCTAGTGTGTAATAATAATAATAATATCTGGGGTTTAACGTCCCAAAACCACGATATGATTATGAGAGACGCCGTAGTGGAGGGCTCCGGAAATTTTGACCACCTGGGGTTCTTTAACGTGCACCTAAATCTAAGTACACGGGCCTCAGCATTTTCGCCTCCATCGAAAATGCAGCCGCCGCGGCCGGGATTTGATCCCGCGACCTTCGGGTCAGCAGTCGAGCGCCATAACCACTAGACCACCGTGGCGGGGCAAAGGCTAGTGTGTAGCTTTTTCTCACTGGTTACCTGGCCCCTCTGGCCTCATCGGTAACAAACATGCCGATGCAGCTGCTAAGAATGCTCATGAAATAGCGTGCTGGAACCTATTCCACATTCAAGAGGTGACGCAGCCGCAAAGAGTGTGTTCACACATGATGTCGCGAGATCTATTTGGAAAACGCCCGGATTTCTCTACACCCATCTTCACTGCCTGGATCTATTCTCTACGACTCGGTATACCACCTGGGCTACCCCGATCCCAGACGACCGTTCTCGGCCGTATGTGCTTTGGGGTGTCCCTTACGAACGCCTTTGCTTGCCGCATCGGAATGGCCGACAGTTCTGCATGTGACCGTTGCGGCAATGAAGAAACCATTGACCATATCTTATGTCAGTGCCTCCAGTACAATTCACTCATACAGTCCCTCTCGGCAGTGTTTGCGTGGCCGAACGACCAGCCACTTTTCGAGTAATCAATCTTGGAATGCCCGAAAGATTGAGATTAACACCAGAAAGTGACGAAGGCGCTGTTGAGGTTTATGCGAGCGACCTGCCTCGTTGAACAAATGTGACACTCCTGCGTGTGTGTGGAGACTCTTGAATTCTTTTGTGTGTGCGTGGATAACTAAATATTCATTTTCCGGTTAACCTCCCTGCATTTTCGCATCACATTCCTGTCTCTGTTATTAGGTGGATTTCAGCTGTAAATTACGAAGAAATATATATATTTCCACAGAAACATCGGCTAAGCACTTTAGGGATATGCTTGCGGCTACACAAGATATTTTCCTACTTTTTGTATCGGGGTAATTTCCCTACTCTGTCGCCTTGAATAGCAGATCGAGCAACATGTGTGATGCCAACTAGGCTCCACCGAAAAGAGTTGCTTTGCCGGGTATGTCTAAGGAAAGCTTTCACCAAGTGATTTTCCTTTCGCATATTAATGGCTGACAACCCTCTTTTTGACAAACGGGGTAGCGAGGAGACATAGAAACATATCGTCTGCTACTTTCCTCGCAAAAATGTGCAGAGACAATCTCTCGCAGTCGCTCTAGCTCGCTTGATGGCAGACGGATATATTCGGCAGCCGTTTTAGAATGTCTTCATGCGAAGGCAGCACGGATTAGAGCGACGAAGGCACTGTTGAAATTCTCGAACACAGCAGACTCGCACGTGCGGTTATAAATCAGTAGTGATGTCGCGACTACGACGAACGGGACTTCGGTTGGGGCTCGCCCTCTTTCTTTCTCTCTCTTTCTGAGTACCTCTCACTTTCAAACTTCCTCATCCCTATGCCTAGTCTATAGTAGCACGCCAGTTAGTACAATTGTTAACATCCCTTCATTTTATTTCTTTTCTGTTGCTTTCTTCCTTGCACAGCGTGGAAATGAAATTAAGCCGGAGGTGGTCAGTGGAAATTCTCTGAAGGCTAAAATGCACTCTCACGCACTCAGTAGGAAGTCTGATCAGCTTCCTTACATTGCAGTCTCACTAAAAGCGGTAAAAAGCTTACCAAATCATCTATCCACACTTCTCTAAGCCGTCTGATCGAAGCGTGGTCACTACATACAGACATCCTTCGCCGGCTTTTGTACTCTTACCGTGCATCACTCTCTTCGGAACACGTCTGTACACAGACTAGCAACGCTCGACGGCACGCGTTACGCCCAGCGAGGGATCATTAATTATCATAATGATAGGCGTGTTCCACTATGAATGAAGCTTGTCTAGGCAATTGCACGCGCGAGCGTGTATGTGTGTAGCGCACGCATTCGGCCTATGTAGGCATCGAGGGACGGCGCGTGCTAACTTGTTGCTGGGAGTGGCTGAAAAGCATTACAGTGTCACTTTCTTCCGCACTGGCGTTTGCGGGGGGCAGCCGGCATTCAGGCCGATTGAATGGCGTGCGTGCCAAATGAGATGCGGCTCCCTACCCGCATTGCACTTCACCATGAGCGGTGTCTCTACGGCTTCATGCTTAGTATACGTGCGGTATATAAGAGTTTTCATTTTAATTTTTTTTATTTAGATGTACTTCTGTCTCGAATTCGAGACAGAGCAGGAGTGGATACATATTTTAGTACAAACAACAAAAGAAAAAAACGCGAAAATTATAGAAACAGATAAAAATACGATATGCTTACATAACTGTTCAACGAAATCATGAATCATGTGCGAGTACAGATGCTGTAGGGAACACAGACAAGGGAACAACCGCTAAGATGATACAAAATAGATTAAAACATGATAGAGTAAGGAAGTTTCTCAACGAGCTCTTCATGAATCAGTGCGCGAAGCGAACCATCCAAGTTGTTCCAGATTTGAACAGTAAATGAAAAAAAAACGAAAATTTACAATAGTCAATGTGTGTCCTGAAAGGAATAATGTTTAGTCTATGAGTTAGTCGAGTGGCACGTGGATTTGCGGGTACAAAAGAGAAGGATGCCTGAATACCGGATGGTGTGTGGACGACCTTGTGCAATATGATTACGCTTTCGCGTTTGCGCCTATGCTCCAAAGTCTGCATTGATACAATGTCAGCATGTGATGAAGGTGAGAAGCTGCGATCATAACGACCAAAGATGAATCTGATAGCTTTTTTTTCAATTGATTCTAGCTGATTGATATCACACGCAAGTTGAGGAGACCATACGGTTGAAGTGTAATGTAGTATCGGACGAACTAGTGATTTGTAAGCAGTTAGTTTACATTCCAAGGTGGCATATTTAAGGTTAGCTTAACGTAGCCACTTTCTCTTTCCAAACAACAGTATGATTGTCTCGTTGTATTCGCTTTTTAATGACGAAACTATTTAAGGTATCTGTAATATGCTCTCCGTTGTGCAAAACTCCACACGTGGGTATGCGCCACAGCATTGAGGCAAGCTCCGCACCGAGTATAGCAGGGGCAAGCATTAAGCGAAACCTTTGCTCGGCGAGTAAGCACGTGAAACACTTGTTCAACAAGGAGAGAGAAATAAAGAGAAAAAAGGGAAAGATAGAAAGAAAGTGGTAGGAAGAAAATGAAAGCGAAAAATAGTGAGAAATAAAGAATGAAGAGAAAGATCCAGAGAGAAAGAGGAAAAGAAAGAAGGAGTAATCAAGGTAGAAAGAGCAAGAAACAAATAGATAGAGAAAGAAAGAAAGAAATAGAAAAGAAACTGCTACAAAAAAAATAAGAGATACCAGAAACTGAGAGAATAAAGAGAAACAAGAAAGGCCACACAGCTTCGTTTTTCCTTACTGCTAGGCACCAGTGGTGCGAAGCAGCCATCATTGTTCTCTCATTCTCTCCTTTTGTTTTTATATCTCCTGTTGTGCACTAAATGCTGTAGACGAAAACTGTATTGAGTGACGTCACGAAAGTCCATCAGTCGATCCAATATAATCGTATATCGGTCTGCTAGCAAGAGCTGGTTAGCTACATTAAACGAGCACTTGCCTTGAAGCCGAGCCACTACAAAAAGTCGCGAGTAACAAGCAGCTTGATGCGCACTCTACCTTATTCTTTATCCATTCAATGATTCCATGCAAGTCGCAATTTCTCGAATGATATGCACAACGCTGTAGCTTTTAGCCCTTTGAAACGTATGATGTTTAACGGTCCATATCTATCAGGCATAACTTGATGAATGCTCTTGGTGAGCGGCCTTTCAAAGCATTTTCCCTCCATCACACATTACAGGAACAAATGTTTCGGAACAGTTAATGGCATGACTTTTGAATATGTACTTGTTTTTTATTTAGGCGAGTTAAAATTCCTTCTATTGAGATAAAAAAATATGAAAGGGGGTTCTCGTTCGGCTGTCGTTGTGTCATTCGAAGACATTCAACACATGGTACATCGGTTACAGTCATCGCAGACGCCTTATTCGGTCGAGATAACAATAATTGCATTAGCGTTCCCGTTAGGATTATTCGTCAATGTGAGCACTTTTCAATTGCCGGATGCGCTTTGTGTCGCTTGTTGAAACTCTTCTTTAGTTGCAGTTGATTATCGCGACTAAATACTATTGCAACGGGTATGAGCCGAGGAAGGAGAAGAGGAAGAGGGCGTGAAGTGGTGCAGCCTGCCGACACCATCATTACCCGACCATCAATCTCGCCCTGTAAATAAACATAATACCCCGCACCTCCACCACAAAGCAACAATATCTCTCTCGCTTTTTCACGTTCGCAAGGTCTCGCTGTTCATGACTGCTGGCAATACATTATCCTATGGGACGGCTTACTGTATGCTGTCGATGATAACATCAGCAGAGCCGACCGTACTTCAGACTTTTGTATAACAATATTGCTGTGACTGGCAGTGCACATAATAATCACAGTCAGCATCAGGTGGAGCTTACTGTGCACGTCCAATATGCCGAGGTCCAATGCGGCCGAAAAGTTGTTGAAAAGCGCTGGATGGGACCTGCGCAAAATAATAAAAGAAGTCGAACCAAAAAAAATATGCTTTGGCATACTGTAGAAGTTTTTGACTGAATGAGTCGTTGGATATTAGAGGAACACCGTAAAGAAAGATTTAGTAGGCAGAAAAGCAGGTACATTGCTTTCAAGAGACCCAAACACTTCCCTTCAAGTTCCAAAAACATTCAAAACGCACGCACACACACACACACACACACACACACACACACACAAACACACACACACACAAACAAGCACACGCGTACACGTACACGCACACACACACACGCACTCTAACACACACACACAAAAGTGTAAAACATTTTATGCTTCACTTTATCATAAAAGATAATTTCAGCAGATTCTAATGCTTGAGCCAGCATTAGCGAATCCAACATAACAATGTCGAAAATTCATAGGAACGAACAATTTTGTGTATCCAGTCCCTGTTTTGTATACCTGTATTTATGTATTTATACAATATTGCCATCTCCTGGTGGAATTTTTTCTCTGAAATATTAATCAGAACTCACCCCACATGCTTTTGAGTAAAGTCGGAATAGCGTGCAATTACAAGTGGTTCCGAGCAAAGGCTTGGCTGAGGTTTGACATTTCTAAACCTAATTATCACTAGCGCAAGGAATGTTTATCCTGGATCGGAAAGGACTGCACACACAGCGTTTCATTAAAAATTGGGGGACCCTTAAGCTTTGTCTTTAAGAGTTGAACGCGATAGCTATATCCTGTCCCTAGTGCCTACTTCAACCACTTAGTGCATACTAGCAATGCACCCACTACGTGGTGTTAAGGGAATAGGCGCAGTAAGGTGTGTGCCTTTTGTAATGGGTGGCCGGCTTTAAACCACGAAGTCGTTATGATAGTCACATTTTCTCACGCCCGATGGCAATGTACGCTTGTACCACGCAATATTATTGCGATATTACATGTTATATTGCGACGCCTATATACAGGACGCGTGTGTTTGTGAAGCATGAACGTTGTTTTCATTGCATTTCCAAGCAGAGGAAGTTCTTTTCACTGCATTTCAACGCAGAGGCGTGGCTGTGTGTTAGAACACCTGCTTGCCACGCAGACGGCCTGGGTTTGATCCTCACTCGGACTCGAAAATTTTTATTATTTATTTTATTTGCACGTTTCTCGATTTTTCGGTCACGGACAAGATGATGATTTTTCGCTCACAACCAACGACGCCGACGCCGGAATTTCTGTGAAACGAGCTCTTTAACGCTATCTCGTTAAAATTAGGCTTTATTTACTAGTGGCACCAAATGTTGACACAACGTTGGCCTAACATTAAGAAAGTTGCTTCAACGTTGTGGGAACATTGCTGCTATCCGGCTTCCAAATCTTGTTCTGCGACTCTGTTATGTTCCTTCAGTACTGACGAAGACGGTCCTAAGATGAAGATGTCCCTCACCCCACTGTGTAATATGTTGATGACCTGACTGTGCTGCAAATAAATAAATAAATAAATAAATAAATAAATAAATAAATAAATAAATAAATATGGCCATTGTAGTAGTTGGCAATGGCAGCATTTGCAGCAGCAACAATGTTTGCACGCTTCCACGCTCGGTAGGCTTATATTCTATAACGCAGGGGTCGCAAACACGCGGCCCGCGGGCCGCATGCGGCCCGCGAGGCTCTGGAATGCGGCCCGCGGCCCGCACATGCCGGTCTCCACCACACATTTTAATACAATTTTTTATGAAGTATGCTCATGAGATACACACACCTGTCTGGTCTAAAGCATTGACTCCGTGAGGCATCCCAGGTGTCACTTTGTTTTAAAACATAACAGTAAAACGAAAATTGTATTTCTTAATCAGCGTCCAGATTTCAGTCAATTTGCAGTTCGGCATCGACATGTTGTTGGCATCCTGGCACCAATTTCCTTAAGAAATGACCGCTGTATGAGATATGGGAAAGTTTTGTTTCAAGAAACTCCCCCCCCCCCCTTACCTACATCCTTCACTGCCCCGGCCCCTGCGGGGAGTAAGTAGCGTGACTGCGGCCCGCTGGCTGAGGTGAGTTTGAGACCCCTGCTATAACGGGTTAATCTGGCCTCTCTTTGCTTCGTTGTTTTAACAGGCAAGTTTTCCTTTGCTTGAAGTTTCGCTGACTGCTCTTTAGATTTGATGTCATAATCGCGTGATATTTGGCATTGACGATAATTGCCACCAACGAGCGAATTCAAGCGTTTTGCGACGTCCGGTTGTCACTTCTGCCAGCGTTGGAAAACAATGGTGTGATAAAACGCAGATAGCTGAAGAAGAGCGCCCTGTATTGTTGACGCAGAGATGACAGCGATGGGCTCCACGTTTTACCGGTTTTACCGGCCAGAAATCTCTGTACATCTGCAACAGCGGTGAGCCTTTCTTTAAGTGTGAGATGTGAGCACTTTACGAAAGTTTATTTCAGTGATAACGCCCACGAATCGGTGACATCTCGTATACAATATGCTCACGTTCTCGACTAAAACGGGATACCAGATCATAGGCTTGCGGGTAAAAGCCACTAAAGTGCACTTCTCGGAGGAAATGCTGACGCCTGAAGCACGGAGGTCTATCGACGTTTTCATCACTGTTTTTGGAGCCGTGAACGTATATGGAGATGTGCCACAGCTGAGACCCAGATGCATATATAATCAGCATATACAGTGAGGCTAGCGAAGTGGTGAGCGCCGAGTTTGTAATTAAAGAAACGCGAGCAAGGTGTTACTGCTACGGGGGGGGGGGGGGGGGAGGAAAAAAAAACTCTGATTGACACAGACCTAAGCTATTCGGTAAGTATTCATTCCAAAAGACAGGTCGTGCAAGCACGGACACAAAAAAGAAGTCATGGCGTCTTGTGGAGTCGTGACTTTTTAGGGGCGAAGCTCCTAAGGGTGTGGGTCTGCCCCTCCTCTGTAGTTGTTGTAGTAGTAGTAGTAGTAGTAGTAGCAGTAGTAGTAGTAGTAGGTAGGTAGGTAGATAGCCACGTATAATGGAATGTACCCACTCCACGTGATAAAGATGACGATGACGCAGTATAGTGGAATGTACCCACTACACGTGATAACAATGAAGTATAAACGCGTTCCAGTATAGTGGAATGTACCCACTACACGTGATAACTATGACGATGACGCTGATGACCATGAAGTATAAGCGCGTTCCAGACCACACATTCTCTTTCTGCCATGGATGAAAACGATCGAGCTTCGCCCACTCATCATCATTCACTTCGTGGATATGGCGTGATTTTTTTTTCTTGTGTCCGTGTTTGCCCGCCCTGTCTTTTAGAATAAACTCTGATCTATTTCTGCCTCAGTTTATTCCAATTATTACCGCTGCTTCGTGTACAAGCAAGCACGATGGCAACACTGATTTCAATTTCCTCCCTCACCAACTAAGGAACAGTACGCGCACTTGATTAGCGTGGCATTTGCTGCACCCGACCACGCTTAATCGCTTATCGCAAACCCCTACAGATGTTGCACTGGCACGCGCAGCATGCAAACGGTAAACCAATCATGGTCGCCAGCCAGAAAACCTACAGGCTGACACAGAGACAGTGCTTCAAGACGTTTGCGCACTGACGACGCTTGTATCAAACTTATCTTGAACACAGCGGCCATCGCTAGGCGCTGCTGGCGCAGTCCGAAGCCACCTACTCGGCGGCTCCAGGAAACAGTGATTGCGACTGCACAGAAGCATAATACTGTTTTGTCCCCGGAGGGCGGTGCAAGGGGGGGAACCAACCATCGTAGTGACATTCGGGATTCTCAGGCGAAGCGTCAAAGCGAGTACCCTTTAGCGCCTTGCAATAAGCGTGGGACAACCATGTAACGCGACACTTATATGAGAACGCCTTCTGGTTACGGGACAAGCGTGCGCCGAACATGGCAGGCGGGAACCCAGCGCTTAGGAACTCCTTGAGTGAGGGTCATTTGCATTGAGCTTCTCACGCAACGACGGTGACACCCAAGGGTAAGTTAGTGCTGGCCGCGCAACGCCTCGCTTCGTCGGTTCTCGCCCCGCGAGTGCTTGAGTCGCATATCACCCGCTACATACGTACGTTGTAAGGCAACCGCCGCGCTGTTTGTTGAACATATGCAGCGGCTGTGAACGCCGCGCATGTGTAGCGCTATAGTTGGCTGAACACATGTATGTTTTAAAGAGCGTCTTAATCTTGGAATGTGTCACTGGCTCGTTCCGACTGCTACGGGCACAGCTCAAAGCCGCCGGAGCCTCCATTTTTTTTTTTTTTGCGATTCTTCTTTGTTTGCGTCGTCGTTTGTAAACCTTCCGGACATGTGATATTCCCGCTGGAGTCGCTCTAAATCATCATGTGGCCTCGAGACCGCAGTACGTAGGAGCGGAAAGGGGGGCAAACGCGTTTAGACGGGGCGGTCGCCTGACGCGACGGGTTTAGGTGATTGAGCTCCCCTGGGTACTTTTATGACGTCGCCATTTCGCGACTTGTAGATGACGAAGCACTTCTCACGCGACCCGCGACTACGGAATTCGTCTGATATGTAGCAGCGTACCTCTGTACGACGGCTAGGACGTTAATGCTCGTTCACATCGAACACGGAGAACGCAAGCGGGCAAGCGGATTTTCAAAGCGGAGAGGCAACGAGGGCGCATGGCAGTTCAGACCGACCGCGTTGCTTTCTGCCCGCTCAGCCGTGGGGGTGGAACAATCAACCAATCCATGGTGGACGTTTCTCTATCTTGCGGCATTACGTGATACCGCACGCAGACTTTTCAGGCCCTGATTGGCTGTGTCCAAAGCGGTCAACTTTTCCGCCCCAGAGAAAATCGGTCCGGGTGCGATCCGGCAAAGCGGCCGTTGGTTTTCCCCTTTTCCGGACAAGTCGCACCCGCTTCAATAAACGCCAATAACAATAAAACGCTGCTGACAGCCCACAATAGTGCGCTTTTGGCCAGGAAGAACCACTCGCTCTTCAAGTGTAGTAATCGTCATTACGCCCATGCGACGAAGCACGGCACTGACGCAAGCACAAGGATGAGATATAGCAAGATATTTGCTATACGGTACGTTCGAATCACTTTAGACTTATTTTACGAGCTATTTCAAGCCCAAATGATGTATTCCAATCTATATGAGCGAAATACAAACTTAACTTCTGAATAGCGATGATTAGGGCTATGTAGATTTTAGCCACCATTTAGATTTGACGTATTTAGGGGTGAGGAACATACTGGCAAAAAGTTGTTTGAGCAGGCCCGACCATATTGTCAGTAGCAAAGAAACACTCCAAGAACTAAGAGAGTGCCGGGCAGTCTCTTTGGGAGAGTATTTTATTGTCCCATATATAACTGTGATTTCCAGAGTAAATCACCTCTTTTTGAGGGAGAGTATAGTAATGCCCCATAGAGGGTCAAAGTACTCCACCCGAACAGAGTAACATACATATGGCCAAAGCAGAGTAGCATGACCCCACCCAAGGGAGTAGTAGCACACTGCACAAAAAACTAGCACGACTCGGGCCAAAATTGGGCTTTAGAATTGCTTCTAACAATTTTCATCAGGTGCAGACCGTAATGATGGCTAATAACGAGCACTACGACAAAAAAACAAAAAAAAGGAACCGTTCAGAGAAATATACATGACCGAGTGAGACTCGAACCCACGACCGTTAGACGCACATCTGATTGCGAAGCGGACACGCTACCGACTACACCACGCTAGAAGACAGCGTATGAGTGTTTATTTCTTGATGTTATAAGTATTGTCCGTGATCTGTCTTCATTTCCTTGTTTAGAACCGCAGATTTGAGTGTCTCCGCATGTGCGACAACCAAACGTACTGTAGCTCATGTGTTTGTTTTGTGATTCGCGAGTTCGGAACGTCAATCTGACACGCTCTGCAGTAAAAAAAGATTAGCGTAACTGAAGATATGCACGGCATTTGCACTGCCACGCTAAGCGATTAGTCATTTCTGTGTAGGAAACATCGCACTTCTCAACTGCAAAGTGAACAATTCGGTTTTCTTCACCCCCTTGGACGCATTTTCGGTCATTCTTGTTCACGTTCCGCGACTACAGCCATAATATACTTCACGGTAGCCGTACCGTATACATTAGGCTTACAGCAGGAGGCTCCGTGCGTGACGTTCGTAGCGAAAAACATGAATGCCTATTGATATACGAAGGATGCAATAACCGCTTGAATTTAGTTTCGATTGTGACCGATTCAATGAGGTCATATTCGCTTATTTAGCTACACAAATCCCAAGCTAGAAACGCGGATATTAAGAGTTCCAAGTGCCTTCCATTGTGCTGAAATTCGCTGGGAGGCGCTGGAAAGGCTGTTCTTTTTATTGGTCGTCTCAAGCGTCTCAAGAAACAAATATTATACTCTTTACTGCACATATGTGGGGTTATTAAGAAGCGGTCATCACTCGCGATGTGCCGGCACTTCGATATATAGATCAGGAGCAGGATTATACCCGCGTTTTACTCTCTCCTGCCTAAAGAGTATATGGGCATTTCACTCTCTCAGAGAGGTAGAGTATAAAACACTTTCACTCTGTCCTTTCATACAGAGTGAACAATGCTTTCGCTTCATCCCATGCTTTGTGAGAGTAGAAAAAGACTCTGAAGAGTAAATCGGCCTTTTTTACTCCTGCGATACCCTGCGCAGTGTTTCGAGTAAGCGCGTTTTTCTCAATTTCAGTTAAAGTGCATTTGGCTCTTTTAGAAAAAAAACATGGTTGATCCCTCCGTCATAGGAATCGGTATAACACGAAAGTGAAACGTGTCCTTAAGTAGTGGAATGTTTACTGTCCATTTATATGAGAGAGCTTGCAAAATGTCTATTGGTGTGTTGACAGTTATAGCACCTTTAACGTGGATGCATCAACGTTGACGCTTCATGGTACATCTATATCCCGACGACTAACGTCTATGATGAATGATTAAAGAAACCCTTGTGGTCATAGATGCTTGTGGTAGCTGTACGGTGAGAGCGGAGTCATTGAAAGCGGTGGGACAGCCAGAAGAGCGTCAATGATTGGGCGCCGAATTAGGGCTAAGGTCGCCTACTCGCGGCATGTTTGAACAACGCTGCCCGACCAGAGGGAAACGCAACGCGCGTCGTGTCTTTCCCGTTGGCCGGCTGCGATTTTTCGTGGGGCGAGCTAGGAACATGGGTAGGGACGCGGAGTTACGGCCACGCGACGCACTCGCACAGCTATTTTTGGTATGGACGGATGCTACGGGTGTGGATGCTAGGGGTAAGGTCGCCACCTGGCAGTGTGTTAATGCTTCGGAAAGATTGCACGTTTACTATTCGAAACACGCCGAATGGGACGGACGTGGTGAAGCAACGCTTTCAAGAAACTAATCGTGCATTTCACGGTCATAATGCATTACTTCATTTAGCAAGAGCACTGTGGGAGGACAATGGTAGATATAAAAGGCTTTTTTTTTGAAGCCTGCAAAGTATGTGACCGTGGCGCAGTGGATAGCGTGCCCGGACATCTCTTGTCGCGGACCTAGAGGTCGTAGGTTCGACTCCCGTTGACGGAACTTTTTTTCTTTGTCTTCTGATCATGTGTATTTTTTCGATGTAATTTCCGTGACGGAAATACGTCAGTGAGATCTTGGTGGACCCCGGCATAAAACCCTTTCGTGTTAAAAAAAAAAACCACAAATGTATTTCTCGTAAAAGGACACCTTACCTGGGGCACGTTCACGCGTTAGCGCGACTCGAGAGAAGCACGCGACTGTTAAGCAGTGATTACGCCACCACGACACGAAGGGGGGCCACCGCGGCGAAACTGAATCTAGTTCGCGGTGAGTGACCTTCCCTTCCCGCCCAGGAGGAGGTGCCGCTTATACATTTTGCGGGAAATGTGCTCTCGCGTGAAACCGTACACCCGGTGCCATAACGGGAGAACGTGCTGAGCGTGCCCTGCGAAGACAACGTTCACTCATGCCTGTGCCCACCCGCAAAGTTGCTTCAACGCACAATTTTAGGTTCATCGTGCAACAACTCTTGATGGGCAGTTGAAAACCATTAGCGCACATGGCTAGATGAGCTCCCAGCCTCGCCCCCCCCCCCCGCTTTCACCTAAAGCGCGTGTGGCTAATGAAGCGTTAGCGGCCGTTGCGCTTCCTAAATACAGACGCCCGGCGACGCAGCTTGCTTGTCATTCGTGGACAATGGCAGAGCTGCGACAGTTATGCGTGGTGCCAGGGTTCCATGCTCTCACGCCTCCCCGTTGACTGGCGTTTGACATTGTTATAGTTTCAGTCTATGGTGAGACGTAGAAATGACGTTTTTCGCTAAGCACGTTAGGCTGCGCTTGGCCGAAGATTGCGGTTTTCTTAGCCGCTTGTAACTACGTACGAGACAATGTGTGCCATGATTTGAAAACAAAAAAAAAAGTGGGCTTAGTGTATTCTACGGCGGTTTTTTATATCCAGATCCCAGTTCACTATGCAAACCGAAAATAAAAAGGTAGCAATATAGTCCGCGATACGAAATTTAGCGCGACCTTACTTTCAGGAGGAGCTTGAGTCTAGTTCAGATGCTCTGTAGATATACTAAAGTAGTTTATTGTCAGGTCCGCTTGGTTTCTTAGAGAACTTGAGAGAGGGAACAACGAGCTAAATGAGTAGTCGTCCCCTCCCCTCCAATAAAACAGGCAGTAAACACGCAACTAAACGGAATCAACAGAGCACTGTGATTACAGTTACCGAAAAGTGTACCTCTGTGTGAAAGTAGCGCGCACAGTGGCTGTGGAAAAAAAATATGAAGGACTTCTATGTGGACTATACACTGATAAAACGAGACGCACCGGAAATAAGGAAGATCCGAATAGTCATGGCGGAGTCACAGCTGTCGTGACTGGTTGATAGATTTGACTGCGTGCAGCTTGCTATGCACAGTGTGCCACATTGCATCCGACTGCCTATTTATGACAAGCCACAAGCTGCCGCCCATGCGCCGTTGGCGTTTCGCAGTTTGTAAACTTACCTAATGTTTCTAGGTTAGGCGCTCGCCCCAAACCTATCTATCGCGCCACTGCTGTTTGCGCATTCACTTGAAATGCGCGAAGAAGAACTGTGTGATGTACTCGCCAAAACCAGACATCATTACGACACACGGCGTAGTGGAGACACCGTATTCATTATAACGTTCTCGGTATTCTTTAATGTCCACCGAAATTACGGCTCCATGGAAATTTCGCCTGTCATGGCTGGTATGTGAACCCATGTCCGCAAGCTGTGCAATAACGTTAACTATCAAACCAGCTTGGAGGTTAGTGCGTACAATTCAACTTCCCCTCCCCCCAATTATGGTTAAATATGAAGCAGTTAATGACTTTTGGTTGCCTCGGTGAAAGCAGCAGATTTGCAGGAAACAGAATGCGCACCTAGAGGGCAAAGACGAGGGTACAATACAGACTAGCCTGAGAGCTCCGAATTGGTCAAGTAGCTTCACATTTTATATCATTCTTTTTCATGAGCCATCTCGACCCGCAAGAAGTTTTATTGGGGACTGTTGCATTTTGTTTTAGATGCGAAGCATCTTATGCTCGGGGCTATGTCCGCCCCTCCCGCGTCCCCGGTCCGTCCCGCGTCCGTCCGTCCCTCCTTCCCGCGTCCCACAGCACCACAGCGCATGCGCGTCCCCTCCCCCCTCTCTCTCCTCTCCCTAAGCTCACCCCCTTTCTCTCCTCTAGGAATCATCTACTCTACGGAGCGGCCCCCCGCGTCCCACACCCCCGACAGCGGAGGCGCGTCCCCCTCCCCCTATCTCTCCTCTCCTACGCTCACCCCCTTTCTCTACTCTAGGAATTGTCTACTCTACAGAGCGGCGCCCGCGTCCCACAGCGAAGCGCGTCCTCCCCCCCCCTCTCTCCTACGCTCACCCCCTTTCTCTGCTGTTGGAATCCTCTACTCTACGCAGCGGCGCCCCCCGTCCGACATCCCCACAGCGCATGCGCGTCCTCTTTCCCCCCTCTCCTACGCTCACCCCCCTTTCTATACTCTAGGAATCGTCTACTCTACAGAGCGGCGCCCGCGTCCCACAGCGAAGCGCGTCCTCCCCCCCCTCTCTCCTACGCTCACCCCCCTTTCTCTGCTGTCGGAATCCTCTACTCTACGCAGCGGCGCCCCCGTCCGACATTCCCACAGCGCATGCGCGTCCTCTTTCCCTCTCTCCTACACTCACCCCCTTTCTCTACTCTAGGAATCCTCTACTCTACGGAGCGGCTCCCGCGTCCTTCTCTCTCTCCTCTCCTACGGTTCCGCCCGTTCTCTGCTCTAGGAATCCTCTACGGAGAGGCGCGTGACAGGTGGTGCGACAGCTGCATACTCCGCTGGGGGCACCACGGTAGTTCCGCTGTATAAAAATGACAGAGCGGTGACGTTTCTCTCGCTCAAGCTAACCATCTTCCCGCTGCTTCGCATCCACACATGGTTCCCTTTAGCGGGAGATGGAGAAGTTTTTTCATATCATTCGCTTCTGCCGCAGAAAGAAGGTTTAGATACAATGGGTGTCCTAAATATCACCCAGCACGACTTAAAAAAGAGGAACGTCGTTACGCGAAGCACACCTTGTGCATATTGTTCCCACTATATTGTAGTAGTGACCAGTCATTTTTTTTAATGTGGTTTATTTAATTAGTCCTAATTATGTTTGTAACTCGACCAATACTCACCTAATCATTAAAATGTCAATGAGGCATATGTAATCGTGCTTCAATGACATCGAACTGCGCTATTTTGAGCAACGTATTAATTACGTGCTAATTTTTTCCGACTGCTCAAGAGAGCACCAGAAATAAGAAAAAATAACACGTGACAACTAAAGTGACGCGTGACAACGCTCCCACCCGGAAAAGCTGGGATAGTAGTCTTAACTTTCTACCTCACAGTGACTGTGTTAGTGAGCGCTTCTTCCTGATGCGCGCTGTAGTCTTCTCACGTGCCATTTTTCAGATTTCGCGGGCTTTCTTTATCAGCCCGCGAAAAACAAGCGTGCTAATTTTTCCTGCACGTAATGCAAAGGGCGAGACAGCGAGTATACATATTGAAAGATAGAGAGAAAGAAAGCGAAATAATAGTAAAGAGGTTGCACATTCTTGGGGAAAAATTTCGTCGTGAGGCGACATTAGACACCGCGTGCCGACGATCCGAGAGCGAGCGTCTGAACCCCTCGGCTATTGAGGGGTTAAGACACGCGCCTGGGTTACTAGCGTGGTGTAGTCGGTAGCGTGTCCGCTTCGCAATCAGACACGCGAGCTTCTCATATTACGCAGTTAACCTCTCAGCGAAATCTGGGCCACAATCGAGGTAATTTAACTAAGCGCTACCGACAAAAGAGGTGTTTCTTCGTCCACTTTAATATATTTAAGCTTTTTATGATTATTACACGATAGTTGAACACGACGAATAATGTATACAATGATCTTGGATAAATTTTCCGTTGGATTCATATTGTTGTGTGTGACAAAGCAACGAAGCGTTTCTTATGAGGTATAAACGTGTTTTTTTTTTTCTGTTTTTTTTTATAAGTAAACGCGTGAAATTCTCTGCGACGTACCCGCTTGCAGCTCCCGAGGCTTGACAATAGTCAGCATCTAACCAGGCGGTCAGAAGTTTGGAAGGTTGGCGATGCTATGTTTAGGTACAGATTGAAGTTTACCATCAGGATCTCTGCTCTTCTACGTTAATGATTTTGGATAGTTGCGAAGTAGGTGCAGGAATGCTAACGCAGGTGTTCAAGCTTATAACGCGATTTATTAAGGTAACTGAGCCTCTGACTGCATATTATTTCTTTTTGTTAACTTCACAGTTGAGCAAGGCTTTTCTATGTAATAATTGCGCTGCGTGGTGTCACTCGTCATTCGGAGTACAATGACTAGCCTTCTTATCAGCGGATAGTTTAATTAAGAAAACGCCTGCATTCTTTCTCCAACCGCAACTTCGTTTCCACAAAAGCTGAACGCGCCGACGCATTGTGGCAGATGAGTATTGCAGCGAGCGGTGTTTGAAAAGTTTCCAAATGAACATATTGACCAGACAATACTAAACTTGTCGGAGGTAATTATAAACTTCGGGAGTTCTCTTTTCCAGATGCAACATGCATAGAATAAGTCATTACGGTAGTTCCAAGCCTTCGACCCTCTGTTCTCCAGATTCTTGCTCAGTGTTATCTCTTCCGCCAACGTTTACCCCCCGACAGCGCGAGAAAATGCGGCGCCAAATGCCTTTCTTCTAAGTTGTGGAAAAATCATGGCGCAGAACGAGCAAGATAGCGCAAGAGCCATTATATAAAAACCACTTGGCCGCCAGTTTCAGGCGGCGCGGGTCTGTACTGTTGCAGAACAGCTGCGCAAGCAAAATGTTCGTGATGATTGTCGGCGGCGCGGCGCTTCTCTCCGCACTAGTGGGGAATTAGGCTCGCCGAAATCCCTATAGCATTTTCTATGGAGAGCCTTCTTAAGTAGTATACAGTTTCTCTATTCTGCATGATTGCAGGTTGCAGCGCCTTGTTCCAGAACGACCCAACACTCTAAGAAAAAAAAAACATGGTTAATCCCTCCGTCATAGGAATCGGTATAGCACGAAAGTGAAACGTGTCCTTACAGAAGTAGTCGAATGTTTACTGCACATTGATATAAGAGAGCTTGCACAATGTCTGTTTGTTGACAGTTATAGCACGCTTTAACGTGGATGCATCCACGTTTGCGTGCTCGTTTGTTTTGGTGCTGCTAGGACTACTAAGGCAGTCCCGAGGGGTAAACGTGGTTTGATGTCAACTGAACAGATGGCGCCACAACGTTAGCGCCGGTGATGCGTTGACGATGCGAAACACCCTGAATATGTATATTGTTTTCTGTGCCAATAATTTGCTGTTCCACTCAAGAACGGTACGTGATGGCCGCTGAAAGTGCGTTGACTGAATCTGCGGAGCGTTTTAGGTCAAGCAAACAGTATTTTCCGAAAGAAGCAAGAGCGGTAGCGTAATGCATTTGGTGCTGTCAAAAAAAGAACCCGGTGAAAGCACTAATATGAATGCTGTTAAAAAAAAAGAACCGCGTTCACAAACGCCAGCGAACGCACCGTATACAATTGGGCTTCTGACCATCAAAGAAACGGCGAGGTGGCGTTCCCGAAGAGGTTTTTGCTTGTTATATTAACTGCGGGGAGCAGCTATCGACAAGGTACGCGAGCCGATGTCAAAGAGACGACGAGCAGACGACGCGATGCGAATGAACATGGCCTGAGGGACTTTCGCCTTTCCTATTGGCTAACAAACCTTGCAGCTTCCACAGTGCTGCAAGGTACTTCTGAGATGGAGTATAAGTGCACATACTTCCTTGCAGGTTTGTCGCAAGCACCCCTCCTTCACAACACTTATGATTGTTGTGAAGGAAGGGTGCCTGCGACACACCGCAAGGAAGTTCGCAAGGAAGTTCATAAGGCCCCAATGATCCGTTTCCTCAGCACCTCAATGCAGTTCTCTGTGTCTGCCAATTAACATATACAATATAGTGTGGTAGGAAAGTAAAATAAGGGCTACGCGTCACACAATGCGGATTATGTAACAAGTGAGTTGTTCTTATCTTCCAACGCAGTACAAAGGACTCAGCCATAATTCTTCATCGTCATCAACCACCGCGTCAACGAAGTGTACATAATGCTTCGCGGATGTGCAGAGGGTACCTCCTTTCTGCGCAGAATGACAAATAATGGTGTAGTGAGTGCTTCCCAACTTGACAAAATAATGATTTACGGTGTAGTGCGTGCCTTGCAAGTGTATTTGTATTAGTAGCCCCAAGAAAGCTTACAACGGGC
Source organism: Rhipicephalus appendiculatus (assembly GCA_030522465.1). Classification (NCBI taxonomy): domain Eukaryota; kingdom Metazoa; phylum Arthropoda; class Arachnida; order Ixodida; family Ixodidae; genus Rhipicephalus; species Rhipicephalus appendiculatus. The sequence continues at coordinate 41,800 of JALIZH010019422.1, forward strand.
TCTAGAAAGGCAGCTCTTCCAGCTTTCGCTGTGACTGTGCTGCGCTTTCCGCGCTGACCTGGTGTTTTTTTAGGTCGAAAGAGGACGTCTACTTCAAGTATGTGGACTATGGAAGGAGTTCCGTACCAACGTATTCCACAGGCTACAAGAAGATCGTGCCTTGCACATACGCGACGCACGTGGGCCGCGCAAATATACAGGCATAAGCATCTTGCCGCCACACGTAAGCTAACAGACAAGCAGAACAGGATGACTTAGGCGCAGAAAGCAGCGCCATACATCACAGAAACAGCAGTTCAATCTACCAGAAGAGGGACTGAAGATAACAATGGTGAAAGTAAACTATGACGTAGGCACATCGGTCTTAATGGAGGGGGATGAAGATAAAATACGTCCGCCTCGGCGGATCAGGGGCTAGGGTGCTCAGCTGCTGACCCGATGGTCGCGGTTTCGATCCCGGCCGCGGCGATCTCATTTCGATGGAGGCGAAATGATAGAGGCCTGCGTACTCTGCGATGTCAGTGCACGTTAGGGAACACCAGATGGTCAAAATTTCCGGAGCCCTCCACTACGACGTCTCTAATAATCATACCGCGGTTTTAGGACGTAAAACCCCACATATTAATAGATAAACTGCAGCGCACATCTTCCAACGCGAAAAGTGGGGGACCCTTAAGCTTCGCCTTTAAGAGTTGAACGCGATAGCGATATCCCGTCCCTACTGCGTAGTTCAATCACTTAGTGCATACTATGTAATGGGTAGTATGCTTTAAACCAGGAGAAATTATGCGCGGCAAATGTGGGAAATGTTTTCGAACTTGCTATGCGCGCAGTAAGGTGTGTGCCGTTTGTAATGGGTGGCTGGCTTTAAACTATGGAATCGTTATGATAGTCACATATTCTGACGCCCGATGGCAATGTACGCTTGTACCACGCAATATTCCTGGGATATTACATGTTATATTGCGATGCCTATATAAAGGGCGCTTGCGTTTGCGAAGCATGGAAGTTATTTTCACTGCATTTGCAAGCAGAGGAAGTTATTTTCACAGTATTTCCAAGCAGAGGCGTGGCTGTGTGGTAGAACACCTGCTTGCCACGCAGAGGACCCGTGCTCGATGCTCACTCGGACCCGAAAATTTTTATTATTTATTTTATTGGCATCTTTCTCGATTTTTCGGTCACGGACAAGATGATGATTTTTCGCTCACAACCAACGACGCCGACGCCGACGCCAGAATTTCTGTAAAACGAGCTCTTTAACGCTATCGCGTTAATATTGCAGTGCACTTGCTGCCCTCCACAGGGATTTATGATGGCGCGGCATAATTCCTTCCGCTTCCCATTCTGAGGAAAGAAATATGCGTGTCTCTCATCTTCGTATAACTATGCGCATGAATCAGATGGCGCGCTGGAACCACGATTAGCGTCCCTCGGTGACATAGTCTTCCTACTTCTTCCAGGTTTTTTAGTTGTTTCGTTTTAACACGTTCGGAGAGGAAAGTTACCGGCAGTTTGGGCGAAAGTCAGGCAAACGGAGCGCCACACAATCAGCTAACGTGTGCGTTCAATATTGAGCTTTTTTTTGACGACGGTGTCACATCATAACGACAGTCACAAACTATGGCTCTGACGTCACACACTATGATTTTGACGGTGTCACATCGTGACACCGCCATAATTTCTGACGGCGCGCTGGAAACATTAACTTCGTAAAGGAAAGAAATGACATTGATCCCTTTCTGCCACCCGTCTTATTCCTCGGATATAGCCTTAGGGGCTGGTAGCGGACGGAATAAGGGGAGGTTAGAGATTGATAGATGCAACGAAAGGGCCCAACCATTCCCCTGCACATCTGGCCACTTATTGATGAAAAAAAACATGGCTGAAGCCTCCGTCATAGGAATCGGAATAACACGAAAGTGGAAAGTGTCTTAAAAGAAGTAGTGTTTATTGTGTAGTGATAATGAGCGTTCGTACAACGTCTATTGCTGTTTTACACCTATAGCACCGTTTGACGTGGATGCACCCATGTCGACGCCTAGTGACACATCCCCATCGCGACGACTAACGCCCATGATCATGATTTAACCGCTGTAATAATTAAAGTTTTGAACCTATACCTGGACACAGCGTATCACGAATCGCGCGCGAAGATGACATCAACAAGCACGCAATAAACACTGGTACTGTGCACTTCTTCAAAGCGTCGTCACTGAAGGAGAGAAACGGCACGGCGTGTGGATCCTGAGGGGTGCGGTAACCTACGCCTGTGCTCCTGCATACACTACCTAACTGCGCTTCATCAACATGCGAGGCAGAGCTTCAGCCGCGAACGCGCGCAGGCGTTTGGCGTCCCGCTCCACCAAGGCACCACATTTGTCCATCGACATCATTGCCTTTCTGCACCGCTTACTGCAGCAGTTTCATTGGTCGGTGCTATCGCACTTGAAGTAGTCGGCTGCAAAACACCCTTGGTGCATGTGGAAGCGCACTACTCCGACAACGAGCCGTCACACGCTAACACGACGCATAAGGCTGAGAGACACATAACTGCGTCTAGGGCGAGTCCCCGATGCTAGCGCGGGCAGCGTTTATTGCTGCTATCGAGACGCTTTCACCATGACCTCCGAGATTGCGCACCGGCACGCAATCTCGGACCCTATGATATAACTGCGTCGTCGACGAATCGTTTTCTATCGGTGCTAGTGTCGTGCCGCATTACTTCTCTTCATCGCTCACAGACGGCGGCACCGCCTGCCACCGCCAACAGAGAGCACAGAGCGAGAGAGATTGTGTGGGAGATATAACGCGGGTTGGTAACATGTTGTCCGTCTGCTTCTTTAGCTCAGTCGGTAGAGCGTCGGGCGCATACCGTCGCGGGCGAGGAAGTCAGAGGTTCGATTCCCGGCGGGGGAACATTTTCATAATTTTAAATGCGAAGCATTTCTTAGCGAACTTCGGCGACTTTGAGCGTATCTATCTAGCCGCCTACGACTTTGTGCTCTCCTGGCCGTATGATTAATGGGATTTATACCAAAATTGGTATAGCATAACATAACTGTATAACAAACATGACTGACTGGTCATATAACGAAAATCATTACTAAGTTGTGATGAAAAGTATGATTTACACGCCATGGCCGTAGTGCTCCTGAGGCCGTTTTCTTAACTTGATATGTCCAAAAACTAGTACGTTGAGATATTTCTGCATGACCAACATAAATGACAGGTGCTAATATGAAAACCATGACCTGCATGTCATGTAACATGACTTGCATGCCCCGCTCATCACACGCTCGCGGCCGTTTCGCTAGCTTGATATACACCAAATTTGGTATTAAGGGACGGGACTGTGTGTCGAGCATAAATAACAAGTGATATTATCGAAATCATGACATGTCATGTGCAACATGACTTCCATGCCACGCTCATGACACTCTCGTGGCCGTTTCGCTAGCTTGATATACACCAAATTTGGTATTAAGTGACGTGACTGTATGACGAGCATAAATGACAAGTGGTAATATGGAAATCATGACATGTCATGTGCAACATGACTTGTATGCCACGCTCATGGTACACCCGTGACTGTTTCGCTAGCTTGATATACACCAAATTTGGTATTCAGTGACGTGATTGTATGACGAGCATAAATGACAAGTGGTAATATAAAAATCATGACATGTCATGTGCAACATGACTTGAATGCCACGCTCATGACACTCTCGTGGCCGTTTCGCTAGCTTGATATACACCAAATATTTAAGGTGAAAGCCTTTATTGTCTCATGCTCACGTCCGTCCGTCCGGTCGTCCGTCCGTCCCTCCAGCCGTGCCTTGGCATGGTGCCAGGCGGGCGCCGGGGCGCGCAAACGGAAGCTGGTTGCGTTGGACTCTACAGCGCTCGCGCTTTGCTTGCGTAGCGTCACTGGGCCTGGCGTCTCTAATCATGCGAGGAGGGAGACGCGCGCATCACGTTCCATTCTGACCGACCCCGTCTCAGTGGGCACAGGCGTTCGAGGAACACACTTTGGAATTGACAAAGTGTCCGTTAATTTAAACTAGGGGACGCGGATGGCATCTGCACGATGCGCAAAGCGCGAGAACACGAACGCATGCGAAACGGAGGCAGATTGGTCTCGCGTCTCGCTGCGATTAGAGGTAAAAAATTAAGCGAAGATAAGTGGGAGGTGGTGACATGAAAATCTTGGCATGCATGTTATCTACAATGCTATTTACATGCCACGTTCATGATGCGCTTGCGTTCAGTTCGCTAGCTTGATATACACCAAAATCTGTGTTACGCGACGTGACTGTATGATGAACAGAAATGACAGGTCCTGACATGTAAATAATGGCATTCATATTATGTACAGCATGATCTGTTTCTTGCTGGCTGCTTCGCATTGCATCGATTCCCCCAGTGCGTAGGATCTGCCGGTGTTTTTTTTCTTTCTCATTTGGTAGCGTTAATTATATCAACGTCATATCCGTAACGGATATACTTGGTGGACCCCGGCATAAAACACTTTCGTGCTAAAATAGAAGCAGTGATTGAACTCTTTCGACCCGTGCTTCCTCTTCACCTTGACAGCAAGTACACTCAGGTTCCTCAGGTACGAACCATGGACGGTTCTCATGCTCGGCGCACTGTAGGTGCACGATTGTGCATTGAACGCTGAGCAGAATAGGCAGTCCGCTTTGTCAGAGCAACCGCTGAATAGTCCGCCATGCATTTTAGTTATCGGTGGCTTCCGTCATGGCGGAAACAATATTTTGACGTGGATAGCTCAAGTTACCTTCAGATGCGTTTCTCGATGCCATCTTCCACTTTCCTTTTCTTTCTTTCTAGTATGTCCGTCAACGGCACTGCTTTGTACTTCTCGTCTGTTGCCTTATGACAGGCTTGCGAGACCAGTGGGGTTCGCTGCAGCTCTGTTCGGTTGCGGTAGTCGCCCTCGAGGCCTTCCAGAGGCACTTCCGAAGCGCCGGACCATGACTGAACACACTAGGTAAAAAACATGGATGATTCCTCCATCATAGGAATCGGTATAACACGAAAATGAAACGTCTACTGACAGAAGTGGTGCTTATTGTTTAGTGATATATAAGAGCTTGCAGAATGTGTATTAGCGTTTGGCGGCTATAGCATTGTTTGACGTGGACACACCCACGTTGACGCTTAGAGGCACATCTCCACCGCGACGTCTACAGCCCATGATCATGATTTAACCGTTCTGGTAGCTGAACTTTTTAACGTATACCTAGACACAGGGTGTCGTGAATCCCGCACAAAGATAACCACGAGCACACACTAACCACTGGTACTCAATATGCTCGTCTTCAAAGCGTCGTCTATTAAGAAGAGAAAGGGCGTGGTGTCCGTTTCTGAGTAATAGGGTAACCTAAGCCTGAGCTCATGCATACACTACCACAGTGCGCTTCAGCAACGCAGGAAGCAGAGGTTCATAGCCGGAGCCGCGAACGCGTGCGGGCGTTCCACGTCCGGCTGGGCCCTGTCTCGCTCCACCAAAGCCCGACATTCGCCCGTCTACATCGTTGCCTTGCTGTAGTGCTTACTACAGCAGTTTTATTAGTCGGTGCAATCTCACTTGAAGTAGTCGGCGGCGAAACACCATTGGTGCCCGTGGAAGGCTGCACGACTCCGAAAACCATGCCGACAACGAGCTGTCACACGCTAACACGATGCCAAAGGGAAAGAACATAACTGCGTCGGCGACTCCCCGATGCTAGCGCGGCCAGTGTTTTTCACTGCTATCGAGAAGCTTTAACCATGGCCTCCAAGACTGCGTGCCGGCGTGTAATCTCGGACGCCATTATTTAACGGCGTCGTCTACTAATCGCTCTCTGTCGGTGCTAGTAAGTGCCATGCCGCATACTTCTCTTCAGCGGTCACAGACGGCGGCACCGCCCCGCCTCAGCAACAGAGAACACCGTGCGGGAGAGAATGCGTGAGAGATATAAGGCGCGTTTGTAGAAAGCCTCGCGGCAGCTGCGATAGCTCACTCGGTAGAGCATCGGGCGCGTTTGGTCGCGGCCCAAGGAGTCGGAGGTTCGACGCCCGGCGGGGGAACTTTTTCAGAATGTTTTTTTCTTTCGCATTTGGTAGCGGTAATTTTACAACGTCATATCCGTGACGGAAATACGTCACACAAGTCTTGGTGGACCCTGGCATAAAACGCTTTCATGTTAAAATATAAGCAAGGTCTTGGAGAAGCGCCATCACCGCGGATTATAAAGTAGCACGTAGTGCATTACATAGTGGCTCCCGACTGGCGCCCTCGTCCTTCCTTTTGGGCGGCACTTTACTCGCTCTCCAAGCAGAGGTTCCCTTTCCCTCATCCATCTCGCCTCTCCTCTGGCATAACCCCCCACTCCTGCCCTCTCCGAGCCCTGTTTCGGTAAACTTCTTCCAGCATTGAGGCGAGAGAGCAGAATGAGAGCGAGAGAAAAAAGAACGGGCTGAAAGGAGAGAAGAAGGAGGGCGAAGGGAGTTTCATCAGTCTTCTTCCTTACCCTTCTCATCAGAAACGATAAGAGCAGAAACTCCTAAGGCTTGGACCAAGGCTAGTGCCTCGCGTTGCCTGCTCGAAGTTTGCAGTGACCGCCAGGTGGCCTCCACTTCGGACACCTAATGCTCCTGCAGCTCTTCTGCCTCCACCGAGTACCATCACGTTATCCCTTGCGACAGCGCCAGTCCCGCCCTTACCTGTCAGCAGTACTAGTCAAAAGAAAGCGACAATTACTGGAGAAAGTTCCCTGCTTCGGGTGAAAAAGTCAAATGACATTCGGCAGAAGCTGACAGCGTCGACACCGCAATAGTGTGCCCAAAGATGGAATTCAAGAAAGGTGGAACGAAGCGAAGAATGTCATTCTTAGTGCTGTTTCTGAAGTGGCGGAACGCGTCGGGATAACTGGGGGATTTTCGCACACGCGAAGTGCGAGGCGAAGAAGAATCAAAGTAAAGGTGTGCCATGTGGCCAGGTGTGTTAAGGGGTTGTAATTTCTAAAACTTCTATTTTTTTGGAAACCGTGAACCTTGTTTAATGTTTGGTTCTTTTTTCGCGTTTGTTTTATTTGTCTTTAGCCGGTTGCGCTATTCGTCGCTTGGCGTAACGCTCCATGTGTAGCATATTGCTCACGCGCTCGCGCCACGCAGTATTCTTCCTCTTGTTCTTCAAGCGCCTTTATGATGATAAATGAGTGCGCACTCGGACCTAGGAAAAGCCTTCTTCCTCTTTTACTACGAGAGCCTTGGTGGTGATAAGTGAGTGCGCGCTCGCGCCAAGGAAAAGTCTTCCTCGTCTCCTTCTGGGAGTGCCTTGATAATAATGACTTATCATCATCACCTAAACATAAAAAAGGAAGCCAGCGCGAAATACAAGGAGAGAGAAAGAGAAAGAAAATTGAAGAGAAAGAAAGAAATGAAGAGATAGAAACAAATAAATAAAATAAAGACAGGAAGAATACAGCAAGAACAGAAAAGGAGAAAAAGAAAGAGAGGAGGAAAGAACAAAGAAAACTGCAAAGAAAAAAGAAGGCCGCTCAACTCAGCACTTCCTTCAGGCTTGGCACCCCTACTGCGAAGCTGCCTTAATTTTTTATAAACTTTTGTTCTTGCAGGAACACGCGTGCTACCCATTTTGCACTTTTGTAATCCGAAATAAGAGGAGATATAGGGGCTAAGTGGTTGTACAACTTTTTGAATAATCACGATTTTAACTTACTGGGATGGACTAGAGACCCCACAAACAGTGCGCAAGTGTGTATCTGGTGGCTGTTGTCCCCCCTAGACTAGTATGTTAAAAGGGCGATTACCCCAAAAATTTGTAATACGAATGCAAGAGAAGCTTCAGTAGGTGCTGTAGCAAACTAATTACGAAAAAATTTACTGGTAAACCTACGGCACATATAAAGCACACACGGTCTCTTGTCCCTGCACATCTAAGGCGAAGGGCGTCTTGTTCTGTCTTCATTTTCTTACCAGTTATTTGGATTCATTCCCTCTCCATATTACTATATAAATTCGTTTTGAAGGCGGCGTAATATGTGATTTTGATCAATTCGCATGATTTCACTGCATAACAGAAAAAAAGTACAAACTAACATATGAGCAGATAGACGGCCGTCTTTACCTCCACCTTCAACAACTTCGCTGTATATGAAATACAGCAAGAATGCGCAAAATAGCAGTTTAGGTAAGGGAATACAGGAGGAGACAGGGTAAAACGAAGCAATGCCATTTTGGCGGTCAAGTAGACAAAACCATGTGTACTATACAATACCAAAGGTATGAGAAAAGGAATTGAGTGTGAGGAGGAGTAATATGAAGGTATGGACGATAGAATGAGCAGGGGAGAAGGGAAACCATAAAATAGCCAGCATCGTACAGAATAGACGTGTGTAGTAATCATCATCATCAGCCTGACTACGCCTACTGCAGGGCAAAGGCATCTCCCGTGCTCAGCGAATGAACCTAGTCCTGCGCTTGCTGCTGCTACGTTATACCCGAAATTCTTTATCACATCTACACTTCTAATCACATCTACACTTCTAAGTTTCAGCCTGGCCCTCGCACGTTTGCCTCCTCTTGGAAGCGGCTCAATTACCATTAATGACCACAGGTTATCATGCCCAACGCGCTACGTGCCCTGCAGAGGTACATTTCTTCTTGATTTCGATTATGACGTCATTCACACCTGTTCTTTGCCTGAATCACTCAGCTCTTTTGTCTCTACAGGTTACACCTATCACAATCCTTTCCCGTGGTCGCTCCGCTGTCCTCAATTTAAGTTGAACCAACTTTGTAAGCCTGACGGTTTCTGTTTCACAGGTGGGTACCCGCTAGAAGCAGCTTTAGAAACCTTCATCTTGAGGGATTATGGCAAACTAGCATTCATGATTTGAGAAAGCTTGGCAAATGTGCTCAATCGCATCCTTATTTTTCTAGTATCTTTAATCTCATGGATCGGCTCAGCAGTTACCTCCTGTCCAAAGTAGACATATTCCTATACAACTTCCAGTGCCCTCCTCCTCCTACATATTGCATAGCGCTGTTCTCTACCGAGACTGTTGCACATTACTTTCCTTTTCTGCATATTAATTTCCAGACCCCCCGCTTCTGCTTCCCTTGTTGAATTCAGTGATCATGAGTTACAATTCGTCCCCTCAGTTATTCACCAATGCAATCTCATCAGCGAATTGGAGGTTACGAAGGTACTCTCCGTTAACTCTTATCCCGGCCTCTTAATCTACGGCCTTCAAGTATTGTGGAGATCATGCCTCCCTGCCTAACACAATTTTATTTGGATCCTATCGCTTTCTTCGTGAAGGATTATGGTGGCTGTGGATCCATTGTAGATTTCTTCCAGCATGTTTATACGCGCTTCGTCGACTCCTTCATTGAGCAATGCCCCATGACTGCTGATATCTCGACGGAATCAGGCGCCTTCTCGTAACTAAGGGAGGCTATATATAGAGGTTGACTGTATAACACGCATTTTACTATCACCTGATTAATAGTATGAATATTGTCTATTGTTGAGCAGCCTGTACGAAATCCTGCTTGGTTCTTTGATTAATTGAATTGTAATGTCGTAATTCTATAGGCTATTAGCTTTCGAGATTGCTTTCATAAAACGTAGATTAGGTTGATCGGCCTGTAATTTTTCGAGTCCCTGACGTCCACTATCTTATGGATTTAGAGGATGCTAGCTTTCTTCCTAGATTCCGGTACCATCGCCGTCAAGAAACACTTCATGTGTAAGGTGGACAGTTTTTCCTACAGAATCTATCGGCTGTCGTTCAACAGATTTACTGTTACCTGATCCTCAAGAGCAGCTAAGCCGCTTGTATTCCTTCCAAGGCTTTTCTAAGTTCCCCGTTCGTAACTGACCGGATGTATACTTCCTCTGGGCTACTACTATTTTTTACATCAACGTCCTGGTGGCTCCCGGATACTCTCAGATATCTGACAGCGCCATTTCGTAAAGTTTCACTCAATAAAAATTCGGCGGATACCACATACCACGGGAATCGAAGTTATGCTAAGTTATGCAGCTGTTCAAAACACGCACAGACGTATGTTGAACAGCAGCATATGTTTCATATAACGAGTTGTTTACTGTTGCGTAACGATGTCAACAGCAACATGGGTATTACCAACAACTGAAGCGGTATGATGATATTTAGCGCTTGTGCTTGCGAGGACGGTAGCCCTGGCTAGTGCTACGTAGACCAACTTCATTGGATGTCGCTTAACTACAATTGACGTTAACCCGACGTGACGTCTGTATCATAGGAGTACATATGTAATGTTTATCAAATTAGATAGCCAGCAATGCAGCCCCAAGTGACGTTTCACCAACATTGCAGCTGCATAGAGTGTTTTTCCAAAGCAGTTTTAAAATTAAATGAAATCGAATGAAATCTTTATTTTCTAACAAGTCTTTTTTCAACCAGTTGGGGGGATCCCTCAGGCGAAAAGCGGTTATAAAACCACTTGAGAGTGCGAGAGGCCCCACGTACATGGCCGCAGTTTCGAAATTCAAGCTCTTAAGAAATTAGCTACAATGTAAGCAGGAAAAATGAACAAAAAGATAGAAGAATATTATACAAATAGAGCAGTAGAACAAATAGACAGAGAACAAACTAAATAACTATGGAGCTGCACTCATGAATACACTGAACAATATCAAAATAAACATGACAAAAACAAAAAAAATGCAATACAGTGAGTAATGATAACATTCTGGTGGCGTTGATACGGCATGCTATAAAGGAGGACACTGGGCAAGGGTGAAAAAATGTTCGCGCATTTCTACTTTTTCCAGTTTCGAGACCTGGCATGGCTGTGTGGTAAAATACTTCGATCCCTGCTGGGACCCCGATATTTAAACTTCGCAGTCGTCTTGTAAGCGCTGTCGATGTCAGTTCTTCTTGACGCTTTCGCACTTAAATTACCATTGCCTGTTCTCGCCGTTCTTGGGCGGGTATAAACTGTCAATCACCTGTGGCGCACACCCGCATACTGAGGCCCGGGGTATACAGGTATGTGCCTCACGTGTCTCAAGAAAAGGGTTTGGCAACGTACGCGACGGGATTTTCAAGTTATTGATGTCATAATCCGCCGAACTTATTCGTGGAACTCTCTTACCCTCCCATACTAATTTTGCTCTACACCAAGTTAAGGAGGCAGTCACGAGAGCACCCAGACGTAGGCGGCTAGACAGATAGACAGACATGTAGATAGAAACGCTGAAAGTTCCTGCAGTACGCGAAGAAATACTTCGCATTTATAAAAATTCATCACACTCAGCTTCCTCCACATGCTTCGCATAACATCGATTCCCATGGTACGTGGTACGTCCAGAATTTTTTCTAGTCACCGAACATAAAACTTCTATCGATTATGCCAAAAACACAGAACTGTAGACATCCCAGGTTAGTCATAAGCCCCATATTCAGGGGTTGTACTGTTTGCAGCTTGGGCTGAACCTCTCCTTTCACTGCCTGCTCATTTTAGAGGTCTTTTGCTCCTTAGGCTTCCCTTAGGTCACGCTTGCGCTAACGATTGATCGCTAGCTGCTCTGCGTGTTCGCATCGACAATTGTGTCATTATTGTTTTTTTTCTTCTGTACATTTTTTTTTCGTTTTTGGTAGGTGGCTGTGCGTTTCGTGCTTTTGTGTATGCTTTGTGTGTGCAAACGCAATCACTGCCCTCGTTTTCGTCCAAACAATCTTTTTCCCGGAACTTAGACAACTGTTCCAATTTCCTCAGGATTACGTCTTTCTTCCACGTTTGGTCATGCCGTTGTTCCTTTATGCTTAGTTCTGATGTTTTGTTAGTAGTAACTTCATCATCGAATAGCCTTGTAGAGCAAGGAGACGAGACGGCGGCTATCAAGGCCGTGCCGTGGTCGCAGCTTTTATTGGGACGCAGACGTAGCGAGGCGGTAGCGGCTGCCGCGTCCAGCCAGACCAAGAGCCAGACCGTTCTAACCTCCTCGTGGCTCGCGCATCACGAGCCACGCGGCTGTCTTCTTTTGCGCGACAGCGCGGCGCTACATCGGCTCCCCCCCCTAGTGCATTGCGCGATTTGAAACATACAAAAGAAAAAGCGAGGGGGACAGATACTGTGTACATGGGCGGCAGGTCTACATATGTCCGTAAGGAAGTCCGAGTCGTAAGGGTGGAAGGCATGAGGAGGAGTCCGACAGTTCTGGTGGGCGGCACTGGGAACCACGCAGCGGGCGAGGACCCCGATGATTCCGCGTCGCTAGGAGCAGAGAGCAAAGCAGGGAGGTGCGTTGGAGATGCTGGTGGTGGAAGTGGTGCGAACACCGTGTTTTACGCAACACCCTTCGTCGTGCGTTGCGGGTTCTTGAGCGCCGACACAGCGTCTGTCGATAGCGCCATATGTGTTCTGGACGCACCACGTGTCGTGCGCTGTGCATAGGCCTGATGCAGGCTCTCCTGATTTGATAACAAGACGTCGGAAGTGGCTGTCCACGGTACTGGATAGTGTCTGTGTTATGGGTTCGCAACAGAGCGTGGGGCGTGGCTCCTCGGCAGGGTTTCCGTTGGTGGCTACTTTGCGCCAAATTGGCTACTTCTCGACGCCGTCTGGCGACAAACATTTGCAGTTGGCGCCATGGCTATTTTCTGGCTATTTTTAAAGTGCTGATTTGGCGCATTAGGTAGCCATTTTTTTCTCATTTTTGCAGATGAAACACATTGTTTTTAAGCTTTTCTCTCGCTTCAGCGGATGCCTACGGTCGTCCTCCACCCACCAGTAGGCCGGTGCGCATAGAGGTACCCTTACGCGACGCTTAGCGCGTCTCCAAATACGGAGCGGCGAAATTGCGTGCATGGTGACGAAAACGTGGCCAGCTCGGTGTTCAAGCTTCCCGCCATCTATTGTAATGCTACGCGCAAGTTTTACGAATAATTCTGATGCGCAGTGCGTGTTCTCGTGTAAACCTGGGAAAACAGACATCTGCAACAAAATTTAGCTGGCCTGTTCATCTACAACCAGAATTTGGTCTGCAGCTTCAACGAAAATCTGTTTCAACTTTACATGTTCCTTCTGACTTGCTGGCTGGAATATCCTATTGTAACTTTGTGTCCGGCAAGAACTCATATTTTCTACATAAAGTATATGCACGCGTAGTGAACCTATCATAATTCGATCACTTAAATTATTTCCAACTTATCGGTGGCTTTCTATGCTCTTACTTATTCAAAATGGTATTATTTATTTATCAATACTAAAGAATCTGCTCATAATACCGCTTCTGTTCCACTTGGCTACAAATTTGGCGATAAAAATAAATAGCATGGCTACTTTGGCTACTTTTGGCTTGAGTTCTGGCTCCTTTTCAAGTCCACCCAACGGCAACCCTGCTCCTCGGACAGATCAGAGGGAATCCTGGAAAGCAGATCTTGAAAACGCTGGCTGTCACTTGAGGCGTTGGAGGAGAAGTCGTGATCTGGTAGACGGTCTACGAGCGATTGAGTGGCAGGTGCCGATGTGTTGGCAAATTCGATGCTGTCCAGCGTGAGAGCGGGCTCAGGGTCCGTGGTGTGAGCGGTGTCGCGGGCTTCCACAGGTGTTGGGACACGCGTGGAATCTGCAGGCGGATGAGCTGACTCGTCTGTGATCGTCGAATCGCGCATTGCAGCCAGTGCAGCAGAACAGGGTTCTGCCGCGCATCCGACGGTGCGCGGTGCAGTAGCGGGCGTCAAATCCGTGACGGGGAGGTGTGACAGTGGACCTGGGGGCAGAACCAACACCTCGGAGTCAGGAGCTGTAGACTCTGGGGTTGCGGGCTGCTTGGTCGACGGGCCGATTGACGCGGCAGGGTGGTCTCCGTCACCTGTGTAGCCGGTTGTTGGCAGGGCGATGGTCTGGACTCACCGTGCTGCGGAAGGCGTCGAGGTAGATGACGAGTCAGATGCCGCGGGGTCACTTCTGGGAAAAGGGCGATGTACGATCCCGTAATTATGAAGCACGGCATCGCGCAGACCATCATAAGGGCGAGGGCTCCACGAGAAGTACGTGAGGCGGCGTTTGAGGTCATGTGGCAGGTGGTACTCGAGGACCTCGAACATGAATTCTTGGAGCCAGATGCCGTTGAGCTCCAAGGCCGCCTCGAAGTCCTCGAACCATGACTCGATGCAGGAGGTCCGGAACGGTGGCAGCGGCGCGTCAAAGTGCGGCTGCAAGGCTAGAGCTGGCTGGGACATGGCCGCGGAGCTCAGTGGCAGCGGCACGGCGCAGGTCGCTTGTCCGTATGTCCGTGGTCACCAGCTTTATTTGGAACGCAGACGTACCGAGGCGGTAGCGGCTGCCGCGTCCAGCCAGACCAAGAGCCAGACCATTCTAACCTCCTCGTGGCTCGCGCATCACGAGCCACGCGGCTGTCTTCTTTTGCGCGGCAGCGCGGCGCTACAACCTCATTGCCTTACAGTGCACGAGTACTGATCCAGAAACTTCTAGCGTTGTGCGTTTTATAACGCGAGAAAGTTTCAGTTTCTCTGTTGGGAACAGGATGGCCGTCACCGCAACGCCGCCAATCCCCCCTCTCCGCAACCTCGACGCTTTACCTCGCCAACCTTATCTGGACGCTCACAACAGGAAAACTAGATATTGCAGCTTATGGAGGTGAAGCTGCAACACTTGCGACGCCTGAAAATCCTCTACTGACGCTTCCCACACACCACAGCCTGCTTGAAGTACAAGTCGACCATGTTCCTGTGACCGCCCTCATTGACACAGGCGCGCACCTGTCTATTATGAGCGCTCCTCTACGCCGACGCTTGCAGAAGATTATGACGCCGTCTACGACGAAGGCAATACGTGTTGCCGATGGCGCTACTGCAGAATTAATCGGAATGTGCACTGCTCGTGTCAGCATTGCTGCTCGTCACACCGTGGTCCTCTTTGCCGTTCTATCTCGTTGCCCTCTACTTGGCATTGATTTTCTTTCGGCACATTCGGCCTTAATTGACTGCTCTTCTGGTACACTAAGCATCGATCTTCCCCTCCTCGCCGATTGCTGTGAAAAGCCCGCCAGCCGATTGAGCCCAACCTCTTTTGTTCGCCTGCCACCTCGAGCCGTCACGTACGTGTGTTTGTCATCGGATCCTCCCGTTGCTGACGGTGGCTACGTCGTTACACCTATTACTGACGTTCGACTGACGCGCAATTATCTGTACCGCATACGATCGCAAGCATAGCGGATAACTGTGTGTTCCTTCCGCTCCTTAATTTTGGCCTCGCCCCCCAAGTGTTGCCCTACCAGATGTCTCTTGCTCAACTAACTGCCACAACCGATGATTACGTCAGCGTTGTCGCCGTAGCTAATCCCGACCAAGGTGCAGTCTCACAGCCACCAAGTTCTGGCGACTCTACTTTTAGAAGTATGACTGGATCAGATATTTCGCCTGACGAGGCCGATGCCCTCTGCGAAGTTTTGGCCTCATACAGTGACATTTTCGACATCCATGATCGTCCCTTGGGCCAGACTAAGATTGTTACTCACCGAATCAACACTGGTGACTCTGCTCCCACTCCCCGTCGGCCTTACCGCGTGTCAGCGTCCGAGCGAGAAGTGATTCAGAAAGAAGTGGCCAAAATGCTCACGAAAAACATAATCGAACCATCATCCAGCCCGTAGGCTTCCACCGTCGTATTAGTAAAGAAGAAAGACGACTCGTGGCGTTTCTGCATTGATTATCGGCACCTCAACAAAATTACCAAGGAAGACGTCTACCCTCTACCACGCATTGACGACGCCCTCGACTGTCACCATGGCGCCACTTTCTTTTCATCTCTTGGCCTCCGATCTGGTTACTGGCAAATTGCAGTAGACGACATGGATCGCGAGAAGACCGCTTTCGTTACACCTGGCGGCCTTTACCAATTCAAGGTCATGCCCTTCGGTCTGTGCAACGCTCCAGCAACGTTCGAGAGAATGATGGACACGCTGGTTCAAGGGTTTACATGGTCGACATGTTTGTGTTACTTGGACGACGTGATCATCTTCTCACCTACCTTCGCAACTCACCTTGACCGCCTTTCGACCATTCTATCTATATTCCGACGGGCTGGCCTGCAGCTCAATTCCTCGAAGTGCCACTTCGGTCTTCGTCAAATTACTGTGTTGGGCCACTTTGTTGACGCTACCGGTGTAAGATCAGACCCGGCAAAAGTGCGTGCTGTAACGAACTTCCCGGTCCCGCGCTCTGTCCAAGATGTTCGCAGTTCCGTGGGCCTGTGCTCCTACTTTCGGCGGTTCGTGAAAAACTTTGCGGCACTCGCACGACCACTCACGGGCCTTCTCAAACAAGATATCCCCTTTTGTTGGGGTCCTCTCCAAGCTGATGCCTTCTCCCACTGATCACCGCTCTAACACCACATTATACTTGCACATTTTCACCCTGATGCTCCTACAGAAGTGTGCGCAGACGCGAGTGGTGATGGCATTGGTGCAGTTTTGGCCCAAACTCAGCGGGGCACCGATCGTGTAATTGCGTACACGAGTCGTCTCCTTTCGAAGTCTGAACGCAATTACTCTATAACAGAACGGGAATGTCTTGCCCTTGTTTGGGCGGTTTCCAAATTCCGCCCTTACTTGTATGGCCGCCCTTTCCGTGTCGTCACAGATCACCACGCGCTGTGTTGGCTTTCTTCACTGGAGGACCCTACTGGACGACTTGGCCGTTGGGCGCTACGTCTTCAGGAGTACTCCTACTCCGTTTTTTACAAGTCTGGACGCCTCCATCTGGACGCCGATTGCTTATCCCGCTACCCTGTCGACCAACCAGACGGATCAGTCATCGAGCCTAGCCCCAGCGTCATGTCCACGTCTCAGTTTCTTCAGATTGGTGACAAACAACGTCGTGATGCTTCCTTGCGATCACTCATTGACCGTCTCGAATCTGCCCCTAACGAAGCGTCAATCCGCATGTTCGTCCTGAATGGCACGCTATACCGTCGAAGCGTCCAGCCAGATGGCCCTGAGCTCCTTCTCGTCATGCCTAAACATCTGCGTTCAATGGTGCTGCATGAGCTCCACGACGAACCAACTGCCGGCCGCCTCGGCGTATCGCGCACGTACGACCGTGTTCGGCGCCGCTTCTTTTGGCGCAGTCTCTCCCGGTCCGTTCGACGTGACGTGTCCTCCTGCGATAAATGCCAGCGTAGGAAGCCACCTACTGCAGCCCCCTGCAGGACTTCTTCAACCGATCACCATTCCTACCGAACCCTTCTTCCGTGTTGCTGTACATCTTCTCGGCCCTTTTCCTGAGTCAACCTCTGGCAACAAATGGGTCGCCGTTGCTATAGACCGTGCGACCAGGTATACCATCACTCGAGCGCTCCCCACAAGCACCGCTACTGACGTTGCCGACTTATTGTTCCACGATGTTATCCTACACCATGGCGCTCCTCGCCAATTGCTCACGGATCGCGGCCGCGCGTTTCTGTCACGAGTAATAGACGATCTCCTACGCTCTTCCTCGACGCAGCACAAGTTGACCACTTCCTACCATCCCCAAACAAATGGCCTCACCGAGCGCCTAAATCTCACCCTTACGGACATGCTCGCAATGTATGTCTCCTCTGACCATCATGACTGGGACCTGGCGCTACCTCACGTGACCTTCGCCTACAATTCTTCGCGCCATGACACCGCCGGTTATTCACCTTTTTATATGCTCTATGGCCGTGACCCGACGTTACCACTGGGCACCCTACTTCCGGCTACTACCTCCCCGCCTAGCGAATACGCACGCGACGCTATTCTCGTGCGGACCAGGCACGTCAGATCGCCCGCTCGAGGCTCTCGGCTTCACAAGTAACCCAGAAGAACCTCTACGACAGCCGGCATGTCGACCTTCGCTTCTCACCCGGTTCTCTAGTTCTTCTGTGCTGTCCAGCTCGTCGAGTTGGCTTATCAAAGAAGTTGTTATCTCGGTACTTGGGTCCCTACCGTATTGTCCGTCAGGTAGCGGACGTCACCTATGAGATCGTTCCCGTCCCTGAGAATACCCTGCCTGCAACACCGCCCAGTGACGTAGTGCACGTCAGTAGGCTAAAACCATACCACCCGCCTTCTGAAGACCATATTTGAAGTGCACCGAGACGGCGCTTTTACCGCCGGGGGGTTAATGCTACGTAGCTGACATATCAAAGACGACAACGAAGAAGGCTGGTCTGTCCGCTGTGCGCGCTGTCCTCCATATTGATCGATGCTATACGCATCAGCGTAAATACAACCCGTAAATAGCCACGCCTCGTGTTATTTTTACGTAACAATATTCAGGGCCGCCGAAGAACAGGGTGTAGGTCTTAAACAACGCCTGCGTTCTTATATTCATTTCAGCACTGTTGAAATTTGGGTTTTTGGTACATACTGAAGACGAGAAAAATAGCGCTGAATGAACGGGGACACAAGAAGAAGACACACAACACGGGCGCTCATGTTGGAAGTTAGTGCCTGTGTTGTGTGTCTTCTTGTGTCCCCGTTCATTCAGCGCTATTTCTCTCGTCTTCAATATATTCATTTACCA